>CAIGQZ010000692.1:4842035-4856986 GCA_903798205.1 Danio tinwini
ACACACACACACACACACACACACACACACACACACACACAACCTTACCTGTTCTCACTGCTTTCAGTTTCATCCTGAGGCTCTTTCATCATCTTTGATCCAACAGTACAAGCCTGTTTATGAAATCTGTTCTGATCGCTCAGGAAGGCATAAGGTCCTCCATTTCAACTTTGTTGCTGTAACCCTGTTGAAATTTTAAAAAAGAGAAACTAAGGAAATGGAGAAATCATCCATTCAACCTCATATCCTTTTTAGCCTCATTTCCTTGTTAACAGTTAAATATTTGATCAGTAAATCTAAAGTTTGGGAAAAAATAAATATATATTTGCCATGTGGTATAGCAAAACACTTGTTGAACTGCATAAAGACTATTTTAACACAAATGAACTAGATTAACACAGAAGACCTTTTGAAAAATGTTAGAAAGCTGTAATCATTGCGTTTTACAGTAAAAAAAAAAAGCAAATACTATGGTAAAGTAAAGAAAATGGTTACAGGTTTTCAGCATTTTTCTAAATAATTTACTTTATGTGAACTGAAAAAAAATACTCAAACATGTTTGTGACAAAGGTGAGTAAATTATGACAGGATTTTTAGTTCTTGCTGAACTATTCCTTTAACAATGTGTTAAATATTTGTTTAATGCTTTTAGGATGTGCTCACAGCTCACAGTTTTGTCAATAAATCTTAAAGAAAGTTTTTCCTTGCTACATTTTTCAAAAAAAAAAAATCTCAGTTATATTCTTCATGCAAGTATACATTTGTATGTTTTTAGTTTTGACATTTCCTGAGAAGCGGGAGAAGAATAACTCTCAAATGTTAATTCAAAATACTTCGAACATTGGCATACTTTATACATTGGCAGATAAAGAAAATATATTTGTTTAACTTGCCACCATTTTAACCCATGCCTCAAGCATAAGCTAAGAAACACATAATATAAATGATGCAAACATAGTTGAACTCACATGTGGTGTCTTCAAAATGTCCTCCTACATGAAAAAAAATACTGAACATCTCTGCAAGCTGCTCCAAACACCTCCACCCACAGCAAGATTATATGTGGGGTAAATGGGACTACTCATTACTCATGGTTTATGTCCTTTGTCATGCTAACCTAGAGAGCTCTTGTAAAATATCCACTGCTGAAGGCTCAATTTCAGTCACATTAAAGTTCAGCGTGAGCTTTGACAAGAGTGACAGAACTCTTGATGATGCCTTTTGTGTATCTCACACCATAAGCTCCACCCACTTTCATGACTGTGGTAAACCTCACAGTTAAAACTTACAAGTGATAGAAGTAGGACGCCACATACAGCAGAAAGATTACAGCTAAACAAGTGTTACTTTCACATCTAACACAGTACTATACAGCCTGATTCTGGTGTAAAAAATGTCCCCCTTTTTTACAGTAAAGGTTCAGCTAACAATTAAGCTTAAGGGAAGAAAGAAAACTATTGTTCCTCATTGAATTTCCTCTTTTAATGAAATGAGTCTATGTTGATGTTAACTAAGGCCAATCCAGCAAGTGGATTTTTCACAAATGTATATTCAGCCACTTTTATCCAAAGCAACTTAAACGGCATTCAAGGTATACAATTTATGTTCACAAACTTTCTATTGCACCTTGACCTTGTGAGCAGCTGTGCAGTTTGCTCTATTGCATGGTGTATGAGAGGCAAAGACAAGACATTTCAAGAATTAAAACAATGTACGCTCTACAAAATAACTCAAGAGGTCTGCTACCACTACATAGTTTAGATTGCTGTAACTTAAAATTTCTAAATTGCTGATTAGATTAAAACATTTAAGTTGCCAGAATAATTGTATTAAATTTTCAAAACAGGAAAATATTGATAATAATTACATCAACTTAAAAATGCTGCTAATTTAAAGGAAAATCTGTCAATTAGTTTAAAGCAATATTTAACTTGTAGCACCCAAAGAAATTGAGTTGATAACACAATTTTTCCACACTAATGGAGTTGTTTTGTATTGTTAAGTCCACACGCTAATGTCTTTTGTTATGTTTTTTATTTTTTGTTGTCTAAATGGGACAGTACATGAAAATTTGTGGTTTAAAACAAAAAAAGTATGTGAAAACAAAAATGTTGTTGTTAAATGTATTTCTTACAAGCAACTAAATGAACAGTAAATTTGAAAACAAACAAAAAATTAAACAATTTCAGTTAATTTATTTGAGGCTCTAAACTTGAAAACTTGCATGAAATTAAGTACATAACACTGGATTTGTTTTAAATTTTGAGTACTCAACTTTAAAAATGTAGTTTATGCTATGTAAAAAAATGCCTCTAATTGAAGTGGAAAAGGTAATTTAGCTAACATAATAAAGTTTGTTGTTAGATGTTGTCGTAACTTGAATATATTGCTGCAAACTGTTGCATAATTCTTTTGGTTTGATGTAAACAGAATTTTTTGTGTGTAGTACAGCTTTAATTTATTACTCTGTATGTCCTGATTTTTTTTTTCAATGATCCACAAAATGACTAATAAGTTTATTGCATATGCAATACCATCTTGCACCTTAGTGTTGATTACACATGCTTGTTTATAATCTATTCTATTCATGAACTTGTGAATAATATGTTTACTATGCCTTTAGTACCTACGTTAATTGTTGGATAGCACTGGTGGGTAATTGGTGGGGGGAATAGATGTTTATTTATTTATTTTTTGTTTAATTATTATTTTTTATGACTGTGGTTTGTTGTTGTTGTTTTTAATATTTTACTTATTTATTTTATTTTCAAATGTCTAATTGTTGAAATGTAAGTTTTATGTTTATGAAACTTAATAAAAAAGAGTGTATTTTCAAGTAAATGTCTACAAAAATGTCTAATAATAAAATATTGAAATGTATCCTACTCATGTACAACCCAATTCCTCTTGGTAGCTTGGATTAGTCTTTATGGAAATAAACTGGTTTGTCTGTGTTCTTTAATCTGGCAATTTGACACTGGAATCACCTGCAGATCTGTCTGCCTTTTTTCCCCTTTTAATTATTGGTTTGCGCTCTTACACCAACTTTTACACTAGTTTTAGAAAATTTTCCACTGGTGTACAGAAGTTGATTTAAACCAGATTGCATTGTAAATAAAACACTGGAGCCATTAAAGATCCCCTATTATGGGTTTTTGAAAATGATCTTACATGCAGTGTGTAACAGCTCTAAGTGAAGTGAAATATCCAGCTAAGGCTTAAATCTGAAAGTGCACCGTGTTTAAAACGATGGATTTATCTATAAGAGTTGACTCGTAGTGATTCGAATGAATCGCCAATGTAACAAGTCTTTAGCCATGTCGGCGTGACGTCGATACAGAACTTAAGCCCTGCCCATTTGTAACACACACAGACTCTGGAAAATTTAAACCCCCTTGGTCCAACCCACAAACACTGTAGAAAAAAAAGGAAAAGACAAACACTGTAGCAGATCCCGGTTAAATGAAGCCGCACACTGCTCTGAAGTGTAAGAGAAAGTTAGTTTTATTTTCCCTACCCAAAGATGAGGCTGTGAAGAGTCAGTGGTTGAAGTTTATTTTTGCAAAAATACCTCAGCATTATAGCCCCCACCTTGTGCTGTGTTTCTGTCATTTTTCTGACGAGTGCTTCAGCAATCTACACGCTTACAACGGGGGATTCATCGGGCATTTGTAAAAGGAAGGATCAGAAAAAACTATTGATGTGTGGGACTTTGTCAGAGATTAATAGAACAGTTCATGGACCAGTTTCTTCCTCCATTTCCTCCAGTGTAAGTAAGTGTGATTAAAATGGTTGCCTCCTTGTTTTCTCTAGCTTGCAAATTATGTATTTAATTGTGTTTTGATAATTGTAACCGCTTGTACTGTTTCTGGTTAACTTTTTATATTCTCATATCGCGTCTAAAACCACCTTGAAAATGTGACGTGTGTGAATTTGTTTACGGATTTAAAAGGTGTTTGTTCCACTGCCGTTTCTTGTTGCTATAGCCACCATCAGCTGTTCCTAAAGAAGTGCGGCAGTCAAGTTTCAAAATAGTTCAACTTTTGCCACTGTGTGGATTAATACTGAATATGTGTCACGGTTAAGAATAGAGCAATATGCTGATGTTTAACTTCATTGCTTTAATGCACTCCTGCATTAGGCTCACACATACACTCTGCACTCTGACTACTTCAAAATTGTTGATAAGCTGTGGTGGGCATTTCTCTCTGTCTCCTCTGAACACAGTCGATCAATCACAACAGACTGGGTCATCGGACCAATCAGCGCAGATTAGCATCACGCTAAGGAGGGGTTTGGAAACAAATGAATCTCTGAATGAATCCAATGGGAGTCGCTGGGATAATTAGGTAAAAATAAATGCATATTATAAGACAATGAAAGTGTTTTTTGACCTTGCACGGATTTCAGACTGTTGTTGGAGACCCCAAAACCAAAATATGACCCTTTTTAAATGCATAATAGGGGCTCTTTAATGGCTCGTTTCCACTGACTGGTATGGTACGGGTCGCTTTTATGGCTGTTTCCACTGTCAAAAGGTGTACCGAACCGTACCGTGCCACTTTTTCGGCACCCTTTCGAAAGGATACCAAACACGAGAAAGGGTATCAAAAGGGTCCCAAAGGTGGAGCTAGACGCGCAGCTGAACGATGTTGGTTTACAGAGATACGTCACGAGCTCACGCAACAAGCCAGAATGAAAAGCCGCCATGTTTTCATACACAGCCGAAAGACTATATATCCATATAATAAAAAAATATAATAACGAGCCCTGTTTGATCTGGGCTCAAATGAACCTTCTCGTCGTCTTGATGAGCAGCCACAAAGCCAAAAAAAGAAGCAGATTTTACCCTGTGCCCCGTAGTTTTTACGAGCCAGTCTGAAGCGCAAGCGGTTTTCTTGCTTGCACTCGTCGCGTTTCTTTATTTGAAATAACAAACTTCTTGAGCTGATGATAATAACGTGCGCTTGATTATTGATGTGCTTTTGAAACCTGATCCTGTCAGAAACTGACAAACGCAAGGGGGACGTGCCATCAAACAAAAGGAGAAGCCGGAAAAAAAGGAGCACATTATTTTTTCAGCAAACATGAACAAACTGCCATGTTTAACTATTATCATCACCTTTTGGACTATTATGAACTCGAAATGATGGAATTACTTTCTAACAAGAGGCTACACGTGCTGCTGAAGATTAAAGACACATTTAATCATGAGAGGTTTGCACTGACTGGGCTATATTTCCTGCTGTTTTGAACCTAAATAAGGACTAAATGTATGCTGTGTGTAGTTTTTCTATAAGTGGTAACATATCGGAGATTCTAAGGGTCTGTACGTGTTCATATATGTTGCATTTATTTATTTATTTTATATAATTTCAGACGTTACAGTAGGCTATTTCGCACTGTCATTGATCTGCAGTTATAATCAACTCATGTTCATAGTAAAGTTAGTAATTAACATTTATACAGAAGTATTTGTGTGTAAAGCATCTTGTTTTGTGAGAAGTGCTTCTCATATGATATGTGAGCGACCCGTACAGCTTTACTTCAGACATTTTCTCGAGCGAAAATGACGTTGACTGCAACTTTCTGTCATACACCATGCCCACCATGGTATCATTGGTACCCTTTTAGCAGTGGAAACGCAAGCCTGATAAAGGTGACCCGTACCGACCCGTACCGTACAGTACTGTACCAGTAAGTGGAAACGAGCCATTACAGTTAGTGCTAGAGGTCATGCTATAATGATATATCATGGATAGTGTTTTCTCCAGTAATAAAATCAAAAACACTTTCCATTCATGAGAGGTAAGATGATGAATACAGGTATTTCACATTTTTGCCAGACTGGAATACCATAACTATGGATTTTTAATAACCATTTTAATGCCTTTTAACAATGTTACACCACAGGCATGCATACACATTGTCTCTCACTTTTGTTTCCTCAAATAAGGTTGCATTAGACTTAATCAGATATCATAGTAATGTTGTAAAACACTACTGGGTTAACTTCCTCTTACACATTTGAAACTTGGGCTTATATCATTCCAGACCAAAGATAAGCAACAGAGAAAGAATACACAGCAAAATGTATTAGAATAGTTCATATAATCCAGATATATACATTTCTTCATTAAAATAAACGTCCGTTACACCTTTAAAAGTAACATTATACTAAAATCTACAAAGAAAGGAATCGTGTTAACAAGCATCATCAGGGTTAATCTCATTAAATCTGGTAAGAATTTAGCTGACTAGACTTTTCTCATTAAATCTGATTATAATAACACAAAGAAATGTAACTTTAATTACTTTAGAATTTTAATTGCTAAATATTTACTGTACTTTGTTTTATAGCCTTCTGTACATTTCTGGAAATTTTAAAACATATTTTTAAATATAATTTCCTATTAATTTAATTGTATTCAATTTACTTAAGTGTTTAAAAATGTCACAATTTGCAAAGAAACGGCAGTAATGAGAATGTAAATAGTTGTAGTTGCTTGTCACACAGTGTCATAAAAAGAAAAAAATATGTAAACAGCCATGTTTGCTTGTATGTCATTCAAATTTTTTTTCTTTCAGACACATTTAAGCATGATACCTTATGTGATATATTTAAATGTACTGTATATAATCTTTGAAAAATTACATTTAAAGCATAATTTTTTATATAATTGTGTTATTTCATAAGAGCCGTCACTCAAGCAGAACACCACACTTCAACTAGTGTTTGCTGTCTTTCGCTCGTACTGTTCCTGTCCCCTGTGAGGTTTCTGCACTATTTCTATGTTCTCTATATTGTTATTATAGGCAGGTGAGAAACACAAGAGCTCACAGGAACAGAGGTCGACAGCAAACTAGAGCAGGCCAGAGTGTAGTGAAACTACTTTAGATGTCATGTTCACCCTCTGCAGGCTCTGAATGGTTATTCTGTTTTCTCTGCCTCCGCCACAGCACTTTTGGAGCTCTGACTGGCTTCTTTGTCAGTCTTTTTGGCATCTTTGCTGTCAATCAAAGCATGTTCACGCTTCACCAGCTCTTCCAGCTCTTTCTGAAATAAAAGAGTTTAACATAGTTTAAGCAGGCAAAAGGTTACAGAGTTTAGATTACATGTAAGGTATATGGAAATGCTTGAATTTACTTTCCAGCCCAGCAGTTCAGCGAGAGCCATGCAGCCATCGTCACAGGTGCTCAGATGAGCCACATCTCTGTGAATAATCAATAATCATAAGAATCAATAAGCTTCTTTTCTCTCTTCCCTTTGTGTCTAAATGCTTATTTACATCAGTGTCATGAATCATTTTGATTATTGAAAGAAATTACTATTTTAGTTACATAAGATGCATAACATAGATAGTTTGAAAAACAAAGAACGTTTATTTGCCTTCAAGTTGTTCCAAACCTTAATGCAGGTGTGCCCAAACTTTTTAGTATAAAGGGCCAAAAACCAAGTATCATTAAGAACCATGGGCCAAAGATAAATATACCAAACTATTTTACATTAAAGTTGCCATGGGTAATTGCACAATTTATTTCAGAATATTTAAAAATCTATAGAAATCATTACTTTGAATCATAGTAACTAATGCAGTTTATTTTCAAAATGGTAACTTATTGCAATAAAAACATAAACAAACACATTTATAACACAGTGGAGTTCAATGCTGAATATAGTCAAGCAGAATCTGCCTTTGCCTTGATTTGCTCACCAAATTTTCTGCATTGTCCTTTATTCGTCGGGTGACTGTACATTTCAAACTATATTACAGCATTTCAATTGAAACATTTAATTTCAGTTAGCTTTTTGTAGCTTAACAAAACAAACAAAAAAAAAAGGTTACATTAAATTTGCAATGACAGACCCCATCTAAACTATCTCCACCATTCTTCCTTTTCTCAGATGGGATGGCGGGCCAAATCAAAGGTTACCATGGACCAACATTGGCCCGCGGGCCCTAGTTTAGGCATCTCTGCCTTAATGGGTTTCTTTTTTCTGTTGAACACAAAAAAATGTATTTTAAAAAATGTTAGAAACCTGTAACTACAGACATCTATAGTAGGACAAAAATACCATTGAACTCAAGGGTTACAGGTTTCCAACATTTTTTCACATAACTACTTATTCTGCGTTAAAACAGAAAAAAATACATTCAAACAGGTTTGTGACAAGTGAAGGGTGAGTAAATTATGACAGAATTTAATTTTTTGGGTGTACTACTATCCGAAAAATTGAATGAAAATCCCAAATGTTTATTTTAATGTCAAATGAATTAATTGTATTATTCAAAGTTCAATTCTGTAAGAAAACAGCTATTTAGATTTTTGTTTTTATTTTTTAACAATAATTTATTACCATGTTTTATTATTTCAATACTACATTGGAAAACAGGATTAATATATTTGTAAAAATGGAAAACGAATGGCATATTCAGCAGTGATGCATAATGATATAATATATGTTTATTGTATCCGTTCCAGTTCTTTTTATCATTCTTCTGGCTTCTTCTTTCTCCACTCTGGTAGTCTACAAAAGCCCTATGAAACGTTTGCGGCATTTGTGCAAACTTTGTCACACTGATAGAGGACAGTCTAATCTTAAACCACAACAAATTTGAACTCTCTATCTCAAACTCTCTAGCGCCACCACTTGTCCAAATTTTCACTTATGCTTATCTTTATAACTTTTGAACCAAATGGGCTACAATAAATTTTTTCCCTCTGATTCCTTGGCTCAAGGCAATTCAAACCCACCCTATGACGTCAGTTTATGTTATGAAAATGTTTTCGCTATTTCTAATTGTTTTTGTAAAACCTATTTGAACAAACTCGTACTGGGCCGTTTGTCTGATTTTCACCAAATTGAATCACATGATCTACTGACAATGCTGACCAAAAGTTATGGAATTCAAGTTGATTAGATGAACCATTTTCAATTAACTTGCGAACAAATTTAACGTAGAGCTTGCGAAAATTGATTTTAAGTGTTATCTCTATAAGGCATTGATGTATTCACACCAAACTTGGTGTGCGTTATGACAGCCATGGTGTAAAGTGAGCTTGATGTAATGCTGCCAGATGACATTACAGGCTGAATCACTGCAATGGTTTCAAGTATTGAAACGAAACTTAATGTATGTAATCTAGAACTGATATTGACCAAACTGTGTCAGTTTGTGCCACCTTCTGGGTAAAATTGACAAACAATTAAATTCTATCAATAGAAATCATACACAATTTAAGCAAATGACTTTTGAATAGTTTTGTCTATTGCCATGAGACTGGTCTTGCAGATTCCTTGTATCATTGATATGTGAACATTGATATAATTTATTCCCTAATTGACACAACTTCCTTTCCACCATCTTGAATTAGTTTGAAAAAAATTGGTTTTGAACTCTCCAAGGATCGTTAGCCCAATTTCAACCAAATTTGGCTCAGAACATGCTGCCAAAGCGTTATAGAATTTTCCAGTTGCTCTGTAGCTTGTTGCCTTGTTTGTTTATGATGTGGCCACTGGGCTGCTTGGCCCCAATAATTGCTGCTTGCATCTATATTATTTTTCATGTATTAATATTATTTTGGAAATCTTTTTCCCCTCAGACCACTAATATTTTTTCTTGAAATAAAACCTAAATTAAATATGTTATCCATAAAAAGTAACTAAACTTGAACTCAAAACCTTTGAGTTCATTTTGGGACAGGCTATGTGAGTTTAATGATAGTTTCATTAAAAATATCTTGATTTGATGAGATGTGACAAAAACTCCTAAATAGCTGTTAAAAAAATAAGAATCACACTGGTCTCACCTGTAGGCTTTATCTGAATCAAAATCCATTCCTCCTCCAAAACTGAATAAGCCCATGCCAAATTCAGACTGTCAGAAAAAGTGTAAAAGTGTAAGAAGTGTAATAAGCCAACATGTAATTATAAAAATAATTTAATTCATGTTTATTAGAATTAGCCAAAGACCTGTCCAGTTTTCTCCATATTGATCAGCAATCTTGGACAGCTGTTTGAAACTCTGCAAAAAATCAATCAGAGATATAAAAATGATTGACATTAGAAAATGACCTCTTTGATTATTTTTTTTTTTTTTGCAATAACATTTACTTGACTAAATTTCATTTCATTCATTCGTTTTGTTTTAGGCTTAGTCCCTTTATTATTCTGGGGTCGCCACAGCGGAATGAACCACCAACTTATCCAGCATATGTTTTACGCAGCGGATGCCCTTCCAGCTGCAACACATAACTGGGAAACATCCATACACACTCATTCACACACATACACTATGGACAATTTAGCCTACCCAATTTACCTATACCACATGTCTTTGGACTGTGGGGGAAACCGGAGCACCCGGCGGAAACCCACGCGAACACGGGGAGAACATGCAAACTCCACACAAGAACGCCAACTGACCCAGCCAAGGCTCGAACCAGTGACCTTCTTGCTGTGAGACGAACTGCGCCACCATGCAGCCCCTACATTTCATTTCATGCTTTGTACATTTATACATTACACATTAAAACCCCTACAATTCCTATGCCCATGCCTAGAATTCCTATGACCCTATGATGATTGTAAAAGAATTTCTCTTCTCAAATGTTATTATCGTTGTGAAGTTTGAGTCATTAAATTCTCAAAACATTAAATTAACTATTCAGTGGCTTTATTTTTCCAAACACATTTCTGTTACGCTATTACTGTATGTACTGTTATAGGTGAATTATAAAAGCCTAAATCACAGGCTTATTTTCTAGTCTGTGAATAAATATCTAAAAAATAAAAATAATCACAGAAATATTCAAAGTATTTCCTATAATTTTTTTTCTTCTGAGGAAAGTCTTTTTGTTGTTGTTTGTTTGTTTGTTTGGCTGGAATAAAATCAAAAGCTTTAGTTAAAAAAATTAAAATAAATTGAAGGTCCTTATTATTACCCCTCTTAAGATTTTTTTTTGATTGTCTGCAGAACAAACCACTGTTTTGCAATAACTTGCCTAATTATATATAGGGATGCACCGATACCACTTTCTTTGGAACCAATCTGATACCAAAATTCTGAGTATCGACCGATACATATACTTGCATAGTTAACTTGGTAACCTAGTGCACTTTGAGCTGAATACTAGTATCTTGCAAAAAAGGTAGAAAAATATTATGCACTGCGACAATGGCAACAACAAAATTATTAAGTTATTAGAAATTTATTATTAAAACTATTCTGTTTAAAAATGTGTTGAAAAATATATTTTCTCCATTAAGCAACAATTGTGAAATATTTTTTAAAGAATTGAAGTTTCAAAGTAGGCTAATAATTTTGACTTTAACTGATACACACACTTATTTATTTCTTTACTCATATAGTCAAGCACAAATTATTCATACCCCTGGTATATGAATAATTTTGCACTTGACTGTATATACACAGCTGAATTTGTAGTATCATTGCTCACATGATAATTTAGGCATCAGTATATTATAATATGCTGATATGCTGTTTTTTATGATTAATTATTGTTGCCAATTATTGTGGGAAATCATTAATATTGCTTATTATAATTCTCCATTTTCTATTTAATTTTTTTCTCTGCTTCATAATATTGTGGAAATTTGACATTTTAAGTCTCTTTGATGACAAATAAAATCTATTATAAAGTTATAAATGTGTTTACATTCACTCCTGAACAATGTGGTGAGTCTTTGAATAAAAAAATTTAATGGTACTGCATCATATTTTCCACAAAAACTTTAAACAGAGCAATAGTTTTTAACACGAATGCTTCATGAGCAACAAATCAGCATATTATAATGATTTCTGAAGGATCATGTAACGCTGAAGTTGGAGTAAAAATCTGCTTTAAAATGGCAGTAATTAATTAAATTTGAAACTACATTCAATAAGAAAAATTGCAGTAAGATTTCTGAATTTTACAGTTTAACCTATTTTATTGTAAATTTAAAATCCCATAACCTATTTAATCAACCCTGCAACAGTTCCATGTGAATACTACAAAGCAGAGGATCTTACCTGCTGACTAAAGATGCAAATGGCTGAACCTGCAAAGACGTTCCCATTATTATCAGGAGGTCACATCGAGGAAAGTCCTGTGGTAAACAATGGGATGACATTATTTACATTCCCTCAAATACTAGAGCATGGCACTAACACGTCATGGTTGTGGGTTCAATTACAAGGAAGAGCAAGAACTTATAATAGGTGTACATTCAATGCAACGTATTGTCTCTTTGCATAAATGTCCCATCCAAATATGCACAGTTGAAGTCAGAATTATTAGCCCCCCTTTGATTTTTTTTCTTTTTAAAATATTTCCCAGATGATGTTTAACAGAGCAAGTAAATTTTCACAGTATGTCTGACAATATTTTTTCTTCAGGAGAAAGTCTTATTTGTTTTATTTCGGCTAGAATAAAAGCAGTTTTACATTTTTTAAAAAACATTTTAAGGACAAAATTACTAGCCCCTCTAAGCTCAATTTTTTTCGATAGTCTACAGAACAAACCATCGTTATACAATAACTTGCCTAATTACCTTAAGCCTTTAAATGTCACTTTAAGCTTTATAGAAGTGTCTTGAAAAACATCTAGTCAAATATTATTTAATATTTCTGCCAATAATTCTGACTTCAACTGTATATGTACAATAATTGATTTAAAATGTCAAACAGAGAATGAAAAAATTGAATTGAACTGTACTAAATCCTTACCATCTTCATTGAAGTGAAAAATCGGGAAGGCAGATTTTCCCCAAAAAACACAATATCTGTAAACAGACAAAAAAAATAAAAAATTAAGACATTACTAATGCAGTTTATTGATGGACTAAGTTTGATTTCAGAAAACGAAAAGGGATCACACAGCCTATATGGGTCTTACCGGGTTTTACCAGGCTTCCACAGGAATCACACTTAGGAATTTTTTCAGAGAAAATTTGATCTGTGAGTCAGAACCACAAAATATTAAAGCAAACTACTTTTTCACATCTCATTTAAAACTGAAAATTTCAGTTCAATACTGTACTTTTCATCCATTCCATGGTGTACTCTTTACGACAGAGGAAGCTCACACAGTGAGATGTGTGAAATGTACCATGAGCTTCAATCAGGTCCTCTCCTTCCAATCCTGCAACTCTTTCTAGAGTATCAATATTCTTAAAAAAAATATGTGAGAGAATATAATTACAAAATAAAACCATTACCAAGTGTGCGTGTGTGTGTGTGTTTGTGTGTGTGTGTGCGTGCGTGTGCGTGTGTGTGGTACACACATGTACAGTACATATATATTCATGTAACACTCACTTACTTGAGAATAACAGCACCTCAGTCTCACTTACTTGAGAATAACAGCGGCTCAGTAGGCCTTTGTCTTTCAGCATCTTCATGAAATAGTGACACACTGTGGGCTGGAGAAACCAAAGATCATCACAGT
This sequence comes from Danio tinwini, assembly GCA_903798205.1. Classification (NCBI taxonomy): domain Eukaryota; kingdom Metazoa; phylum Chordata; class Actinopteri; order Cypriniformes; family Danionidae; genus Danio; species Danio tinwini. Next base: position 4,855,491 of record CAIGQZ010000692.1, read on the forward strand.
CAAATAACATTTAACAAAAATATATGGGCAATGACAAAGACCACTATATAATGTGTGAAATAAATAATGTAATAGGGCATAACAGGGTGAAAAATACACTAACATTTCTTTAAATATTCAATTTATGCAGCTATTTTGTTTGTTGCACATATTCTAAAGTTACAGATGCATGAATGAATGAATGAATGAATGAATGAATGATATAAATATGTACAGTATACATACTGTATCTCACATACATAAAGGGGTTTGGACAATGTAACTGAAACACTTGGTTTTAGACCACAATAATTCATTAGTATGGTGTGGGGCCTCCTTTTGCAGCCCACATAACCAAAGTTTGGCTATAGATGCCCGGCCATGTATACTGACCCTGTGGAGCTTCAAACAAACATTTTTTAAAGGAAACAGGAAGAGCACATTTACTTCTGAAGTGAGCTGGGAAGCTGTGGTTTTAGGTTTATTGGATTTAATCCAGGTTAAGCACGCGGACAGATGTCTGTTTAAGACAGCTTTCTCTTGAGTCCACAGTTACTCCTGTTGGACGTGGTTCATCCTTCTTGGTGGTCTGCTCACATTACCCTGAATACTGTAGCTATTGATACACTACAAAGACTTGCTGTCTTGGTCACAAATGCACCAGTAGGATGCGCAGCAACATTTTATCCTCTTTTAAACTGTGCTATTACTGGTGGAATGTGCAATTAATGAAGACTGACCACCAGGCTGGTTAAATAAAGAAATGAAACCTCACCACTAAATAGGCCAGTGTTTTAGTTTATATATCAGCCAATCAAATTTTGAGAATCAGACAGAACTGTTGTATAAATATATAGAGAGGTTTTTTCACCTTTTCTCTGACTTCTTTCGCCATTTAAAAATGCCAATTAGCTGTTGATTTAAAATGTTCCAACACTGTACTAAGAACCATCGGATGTCATTGTTGAACAATGCATGTCAGATAAGATTAATAAACTACCTTAAACTGTCCTGGGTAGAGCTCTCTGGCCAGAGCAAAGAAGGGCTCTGGATGTTTCTGGAAAGTAGGAATTTAAAACATGCTTAGACATCAACATAAGACAATAAAAAATAGGATTTTCTTCAGAATCACAATCAGACCTTGAAATAGTCTATCTGAAAGATAGCCTCTGGGTAAGGCAGGTTGTATTTCTGCAGATTGGCATATAAACCTGTGCCAGGAGAGCGGAAATCTGGGATTCCCGCAGCTGAAGAAAGGAATAACTACAGGTTAAGTAACATGAGCAATTATGCTATAAACTGAACAGTCATAATAACACATGTTTCAATAACACAGTAGCAGGACCACAAATAATTTTCATGCAGAGACATCAAAGAAGAGCTTAGCTGTTTTCTACTCTATACAAACTTTCTCACACACACTCACACACACACACACACACACACACACACACACACACACACACACACACACACACACACACACACACACACACACACACACACACACACACACA
>CAIGQZ010000692.1:4873710-4889758 GCA_903798205.1 Danio tinwini
TTATTATTATTATTATTATTATTATTATTATTATTATTATTATTATTTGTTATAGATGAAGCATGATAGTTGAGATATCTTTGAGTTTTATTTTTAGTTACTGTAAGGTTCATATGGCCCACACTATAATCCATTTTTTTTACCCAATTATTATATTTTTGCAATCAATAAGTAAGTAATTATTCAATAATAGTGAAAATTCTCAAACAAATTTAGCACAAGACATTGCACACAAAAAAAAAAACTGTAAAAAGGCAGCCATAGCCTAATGGTTATTGATAATGGTTATATTGAGTTTGATTTGGGATCCAAAGGTCGCAGGTTCAAGTCCTGGCACCAGCAGGGATCGCCATGGATAAAAGTGTCTGATAAATATAACAACATTTCTTTAAGAAATTCATTAGGAACCACTTAATATAATTTAAGATTTAACTTTAGTGTGTTACTAGAAAAAAAAACACTTAAAGGGGTGGTCCAGAGTGTAATTTTAAGGCTTGGTTGTGTTTATAAGATGCAAAGCAATGTGTGTTCATGCAGAAAATCACAGTATTTTCATATATCTTACTTTGATTTCATACAGCTACTCTGCTAACATGAATATGAATGTCATATTTCCTAGTTCCTCCGAAAGGCCCGTCTTCAATAGGCTCTGATTGGTCAGCTAACATAATGTTCTGTGATACGCGAATCGGCTGCACGTCACCAGTAAAGCGCGCCTTCACAAGCACGAGCATTGCCTCTGCTGTGTAAATGCTGTCAGTCAGAGTAACTGTTAGCAGTATCAGTTTGAGCCTGAATCAGACAGAAAATGAAGCTTCATGCCTGCTCTCTAAAATAAAATCTGACAAGTATCTGTAACGAGTAAAAATAGGGTGCGGCTCCTTTAAGAGAAAATAGGCATTTTATGTATGTGTGTGTGTGAACATTCTGTAGTCACATGTAACATGAGAACCTCAAGTGTGTGGGATTGATTATTTATTTTTATTTTTCTCTGATGCTCGAATTAGGTTATTTTTCTGTAATATACAGTGACGCTGTTGACAGGAGAATAAAGCACAAGACGTGGAATGCGACCTATGTGAGCTTTGATTGATTTTTCTGCTGCGACACGAGTAAGGCGAGCTATTCTGTATTTTTTTGTACCTAACTCAACGCGTTACTTGTCTTTCACAATTATTCGGAATAAGCATGTGTAAGTAATATAAAACGTCCACATATCTTTTGCGAGTTTGTTATTTGAGATGTAAAACACAAAGAAAGCAGCCGCATAACAAGACACTGCAGCACGGGTGAAGATTGTGGCTGTTTACAGCAGTTTGACAGATAAATATGAATTTGTAGCTAAATTGTTAGTGGTTCCAAACACCATTTGCTGTTGTTTATGTCCTTGCTACAACATACCGTTAGAAACTATGCATGTAATAGATCAAGTTTAACAAATAAAAATACTTGCAGGCTGTGGCTTACAATCCACAGCTTCTGCTTGTTGGAGCTGCTCCTTTGAGGAATTTTTAGCCGAATCCAGCACTGAACTGAGAGAGATTCTGGAAGCTGTCCTTTGTCAAATGCTAGCTATATCTTTTGTTCTAATTATCTGGAATATACTTAAAATTAAACTGTAAGCACTTCTGTCTTTGTGTCGTGTCCTTTGGAAGCCCAAATACAGAAACAGAACAAGCTCTGTGGAAATAGCAGCTTTGCAGCCACACGTCTTCGCTTCGCAGGATGTATATGTTGGTGAATACAAGTAACCTGAAGGGTTTATGATTTTATTAACACAGATGTATTTTTTTGTAGTCCCCAAACTTTGTTCGCTGTAGGCTTTGTTAAGCTAACTCTGTAAAAGCCAATGTCTCTTTTTGCACTGAACTTTAAGCGTATTACATTCAGAGATATTGTTTATGTTCACACAGCAACATTACACATCAACTAAAGTTTAAAATATGATATTGTAGTGGAGCACCTCTTTAAAACAACTGAACTACTGTCACACTATTAAGATAAGATATATAGTCAGTCAGAAATTTCTTGAGACCAGAAGTTCACAAGTTAAACAGCTCATGCAAACAGAGTGATTCTTAGGGCGTACTCACATTATGCTATCCGAACCGTGCCCAGGCCCAATTCCCGGATCGTTTGAGAAGTGTGAGTGCTCTGAATCGGGCTCAGGCACGGTTCACTTGGGCGGCCCTGGCCCGGTTGGAAGAGGTGGGCATGAGCGCGGTTCACCGCTTACAGTGTGAGTGCAAGCATGCCTGAGCCCGAAACTGAAAGCGAGACGTGACTTTTAAGGGACTGTTTCATATGGATTAATTAATCATTCGTCCTGTTCAATGAACGCAAACTGTCTTAGTTTATTAAAGACGCAAATCCCTCACTGCACGTCAGCTGCAGCTTCAGCAAACCTCCTAATTCCTGCAGCACAAGGACTTTATGATTGTTTATGAGCGTCAAAAGTGGCTGATCTGTTTGGCGAAATATTTAACTGCGTGTCACTGAATATCAAACGACTTAAACGATATAACTAAAGAAATCTCCACTGTGCTGAGCGAGAGCGCTTACTGAACAGCGCATCATCGATGACGTAAGCGTGCTCAGGCCCAAATGTAATACGAGTGTGGGCCGTCGGGGGAGACGGTAGTGGGGACAAGCATGCTGATGTGAACTTCTAAGATGAGCCAAAAAACCAGGGAGAACTTTCGGGTATCATCAAAGCAGAATCCTTTAATAAGAAGAACTCAGCGTCACTGTGGCATCATCGAAAGAAACTCTGAACTAGTACAACAGACACTCAGTTTAAATACATTTTTTAGACACTGATACCTGTCGTAAACAAAGCATGCAAATGAAGTGTTGTTGTCACTAGTGTTGTTGTCACTTAGCCATTTGTTAGACCATAGACACATCTGTGGCCCACCAGCTAGAACGTGTCACTTAGCCATTTGTTAGACAATAGACACAGCTGTGCTGTGAAACTAACAATTTGCATTACTTTGGAGACAGTCAGGCCTCAGGAAACCAAAAGATTTTAAGGTCTTTCACACCCTAAAAAACCAAAGAATATACCATTTTAGTTATAAATAGATTATTACTAATTGGAACTAGATTATATAAATTTATTCCCACACTGAGTACGCCCTTAGAAAGAACCAGAGGGCCAATGTTTATGCTCTTCAGGATATGAGCCTATAAATAGCTGATTAAATTGAGAAAATATTCTAACATGAATTGTTGCACTCCTTACCTTCCATCCGATCCACATGATGAGTCTACAGTAAACACTGTGAATGAAAAGAAACAGTTAAACTGTACAAACAATGCATTTTTCTCTAGCTTATGAGGGTAGTCAGGATACTTTGTTGTAAAATTTGAATGAGCAGCAATAAATGTCAGTCTCATGTCTGTCGTCATGGAAAGTTTTCATGCACATTTTCCAAACGACTTGTCACTACATTAGTTCAACAATAAATCTGTACATAGATAACTCTGGACTTTTTCAACAGTGCAGTAAGATGATAATCATAACAAGAGTTGAAGCTGAAACCATCTGTGATTATGTTTAGCTTTATGGTTGTGCTTGTGTGCTCACAAAAGTCACTTTAATTATTCTTTCTGTCCAATATAGGCAATGTTAAATGATACTGACTTCTAAAAAAAAAGGTGGTCTGTGGGGACACTTGGATGATTTGCATGGTTGTGAATGAGAAGCTTGGTTAATTGTACTGAAAAGCAATTGTAGTTTACTTGCAGGTAATAAAATATTCATTAAAAAAAGAAAGTATGTCAAACTAAAAGATAAAGTTAAAAGTTCAACTGAGTGTCTTTGACTACTGTAAACTAACATATAAGTTGTTTTAACAGTTATTCTTTCGATATATCTTTGTATATCTTTAGAAACACTGCTCAGTATTCTAGAATTCTCAAGAGTGGTGTACTGTACATACATAGAAAATCAATTGAATGCAGTGATATCTGACATAGTTTTATGAGCTGGTGAATTCCAAAGTAATCCTGGGATATTCCATGCCAAAACATAGACATGGAAATCATCGCTTTTATTGCTTTTAAAGCCACTCTCTTTCCTTCATTCTCTTGCTCGATCTATCTCATAAAAGCTAAGTAATATACTGCTGTGAATGTTTCCTACATACAGGTTCTTTTTTCAGCTCTGGGAAACCAGGTTGCCTAGTGTGTGTGTGAATTATAAATCCTAGTCCACTTTATTATCTATTTATTAATGATTATCCCTGATGGCCATGTCATGTATGACACATCATACAGTGTTCAGTCCGTTTATCCTCCTGATTGGTCAGATAGATCATTTAAAAATGATCTGGAGCTTCTGAGCTACTCGGCTTGACCATACAAGCTCGTACAACAGCAAAAACTGCACAGTGTACACCTGCCATTTGAATTAATTAAGTGATTATTTGAATGTTGATTGAGCATTAATGACGAAATACAAAAACAACTGACTTCAGACACAATCAAAATAACAACATTAAGTTGTAACATTCTTTTTTTTTTCAGCTTAGTCCCTTTAATAATCTGGGTTGTCCAGCATGTTTTTACGCAGCGGATGCCCTTCCAGCCACAACCCATCTCTGGGAGACATCCACACACACATACACTACGGTCAATTTAGCCAACCCAATTCACCTGTACCACATGTCTTTGGACTGTGGGGGAAACCGGAGCACCCGGAGGAAACCCACGCAAACGCAGGGAGAACATGCAAACTCCACACAGAAACCCAACTGACCCAGCTGAGGCTCGAACCAGCGACCTTCTTGCTGTGAGGTGACAGCACTACCTACTGCGCCACTGCATCGCCTAAATTGTAACATTAAGAAATAAAACATTAAATTGCCAGAACCCTGCCACTATAACTGTGTTCTTTCCTATTTTGGTGGCAAAGCTTGGACACTGCTTTGGTTTGTCCTTGTCAGAGAGTCTTTCAGTGCAGTTGTGCAGTTCAGTGTTTTGTTATCTCTTGTTATCCTTTTTATTGGTTTATTTGGCCCACCTTGGGCCTGTTCCATAAACCAAGCTTACAGAAAAAGCCAGGCTTATTTTGGTAAGTCAGGTTTATTAATGGCAGATTCTGTTTCATAAATCAAATTTACGATATTTTAAACTCAGTTACTCTGACAACTTATGCTGGGAAACTAGCCTGGGGGCTGTTCCATAAACCAAGCTTAGAGAAAAAGCCAGGCTTGTTTTGGTAAGTCAAGTTTATTAATGGCGGATTCTGTTTCATAAACCAAATTTACGATAGTTCAAACTCAGTTACTCTAGTAACTTATGCTGGGAAACTAGCCTGGGCCGGGGCAGGCTAACTCTCAGGATGTCAAGTTCAAGCTTAATCAAAGTAATGTTAATATTCGCCTGTTCGCCATTTTATTTCCCTTAACCTCTTAATAATGATTAAAACTTTATAGTCACTTAAGAGTAAATATATACACACCAAACATCTTTTAGAATAGAACAATATATACATTTAAATTCAAATATGTTATTGCAAGCTAAAAAACACAAACTACATTTTTATATATTTTTTATGTTTCTGTTGATTGTTTTTACCTGTTTATTAAAATTTTATTTAACATTTTCCCTTAACATATTAATTAAGGTGTACTAATTTTTGGACTGTGATCTTCTGTTTATTTTTTGTTAGATTAGTTTCAAATTTTGCTTTGGTACTGAATAATCTAATGCATATGCTTAAAGATATTATTGTTAAGCAAATTAAAAATCCTGTCGCTTGTGCGGGCTAGGCTCTTTGTAGCCATTATTTTAAACTTAATGTGCTGATGTTAAGCACTCTTTGAATGTTACAGGGAGCCTGCAATGCATTAAAACTTTACTAAACGACAGTTGTAAAGAGCAATCCAGAAAAAGAAAAGCCCTCGCCTGATTTTTACCATGTTTTTAGATTTTACCACATTCTCACCCTGTTATTGACTTATATTAAATTTTTTTGGCTTCTGTTTTTGTCTTAATCACTTTCTGGAACCATTCTTCACTGCACTCGTACCCCATTGTCAACTCCTCTTTGCATCTCAAGTTTGCTGACATACAGGGAGAGCTAACTGGACTAAGCTTTGGAGGTAAGCAGTCAGCTGGTAAGCACAAAAAGGAACAGCGCCATACCACCCCGTATTGTTAGTTTTAAAGATGAAATGCAGCCATACGTACTTCTGGATACCCAATTTGCAATCTCCAGAAATGTATATAGGACTACGGCTTCAGAATGAGCCTATGTTGTGCGTATGTGTGTTTAGAGTTTCAGGATATCAAGCTGTTTTCAAAGCACTGCTGGATCTCATAACTACAATTAAATAAATAAATAAATGAACAACAAATCTACATCATAATTTAATATCTGTAAAAGTCAGTGAATGAAACCACTACATGATGACAACACATGCTCAGCTTTCCTCTCATTTATTGTTATAACCAAGCGGCAACCTCCCGCTCTCCCTCGGGAAGCCCATACGGAAGTAACTGAAACTGCGATTCATCGAAATTCCGCTAGTCCTGGCTCCATAAAAGAGCAAATTTCTATTGACCGACTGTTAAAATGGCCAACTTTACAGCAGGAAAAAAAAGGTGTGATAACACTTACTTTTGATGGTCCATTTGAGTATTAGTAGACTGTCTGCTTAATATCTGTTGACACTGACATTTAACAGTCCTTCAACAGACATTTAACTCACTATAAGAAACTTTGCAATTACATGTCAACTTACACTAACCCAAACCCCAACCCTAACCCCAACCTAACAGTCTACTTATAATCTAATGATAATTAGTTGCAATGTAACTTAAATTCAACAAACGGACCGTCAAAATAAAGTGTGACCAAAGGTGTTTACAGCCTGGTACAAAGAACGATTTTGGTTCATATAGCTAATATTACCCTTCATGACAACAGTGAGGGGGGTGATTTTTTTTTATAACTCATTCATTTACTTTATATTAGGTTATATTAAGTTTGCATAATTAAGGGCGTGGCCACTTGAGTGACAGCTAGCTCTCGCTGGTCGCCGTCATGTCACCTCAGCTGATTAGCCGCTGATCTCGGCATATTCATTGTATTTTAGTGTTGTTTTATGTGGCTTTACACAGTCAGTTGCCTTTTGGAATTATTTCTTACAATTATCAGATGATATGGCATGCTGTGTGCACTTAATTGTGCTCACAAACCATTCACATGGCCTCCGTTTCCCAGGTGAGTGAAATTATATACTTATACCATCTATATAAATGTATTTGTTCTATTTAAGATAATTTATCATTTATAATGTTCTTTAGACCTGTAATGCACTCCAGAATCTGACAGATTTATTAGCTGTAGGCTCTAGAACAGTCATCTGAAGTGTTGTCATACAGTGTTTTGCCTGGGTTTCATCAATAGCCCTGCATTTACTAACACAGACTATATCTGAAGTGTTTGGAAGTAACTACACTTTCCTCCTGATGAAAAATGTCATAAGCACAATGCTTAGTGGCTCAGTGTGTAATTTTTGGCCTTCTATGGTATGTCTTGGTTGGTGCGATGACACGGGAACAAAATGGCGACGGTTGGCCACGCCTACTGGTAGCTTCTTTTTGGGTTCTTCATAAACCTATTGGTGAAATTACGGATACTACGTCCATATATTTTACACTCTATGGTTATAACACACAGTTACAGCAACCTGTAAAGCTACAAATCAAGAGTTAAAAGGCCCGTGTGAAGCAAACACTGTTCACCACAATGGTGACTTCTAAAAAAATGAATATTTTCATTAAATCTCCTTAAGGAATTTTGTAGGTTTCTAATGAAAATAATGTCTAAAAAGTGTGTGGTTTAATTTTGTAATATTGTCTAATGATCCTCTACTGCGATATTTACTGTGGGATTTTTTTCTGTGGATTTCATGTAAGGCTATGACTGAAGTCAGTTGTAGTTTTGTGTTTCTCTTCGGTGCTTCGGCTTGTTTGCACCAGGTGTTTTACCAATTTTTACATTTTTTTTTTTTTTTGGTGAAAGTCCAATTGCCTAATTCTTGGTAAACAGTGTCTTTTACAGTTCCTTGATGTTTGTGCATTAGCACCATAAAACCCTGTTTCAATGAAATATACCAGTTCATGTTTAGTTCACACTGCTTCTATATGTGTCAGTGGCTTCTTTTTAATATGAATGATGTGACAGGTGTACAGAAACATTACTGGACTAAGTTCACTCAGGACATATTGCTCTTGTCTGTGTCAGTACTCCTGAGACAGTGATTTCAATAGGAAATAATTACAGCTGACAGTTAACATATGGTCATAACTGTCTGTGTCAAATGCAGTCAATGCCACACATCATCTATAATAAACACTTCCTTTACACTATTTTATAATGTCAAGATATTTTTCTGATTGCCATTCAAAATCTGGTCAGTGTTGGTAGAATATTGCACACTTGCAGAGTGTGATGTCTGTCTTTATGCACAATAAGTTTACAGGGTACCAAAGTTTACTGGCCAGTGTATTTTGTTTATTTTGTGTAATTTAGATTAGATTAGCACTCCATCATGGTCAACATAATTTAAACTTAACTAATGTAGATTATGCCACATTATTAAATACTTAATTCAAGGTAGGAAGGCATCAAGGAATGACCTGTTAATAGCCTCACTTTAATAATATTAGGTTAGGTTTAGGTTGTGATGTCAGGTGACCAAAATCCAATGTCCAGCCAGCGTCTAAGGACAACGTTATTTTGGTGTCCAATAAAGACATCAAATGACTTTGATATTTGGTTGATTTTAGGTTGTGTTAGTGACCAAAATCCAACGTTAAGCCAACCTGTTAAACCCACGTCATATTGACATCAAATACTGATTTATTCATCAGGTATGGCAAGCAAAATTCAGCATCTGATAGACATCATAGTGGTAACATCCACACAACGCCAGGCAGTAACATTATAAGCTGTTGATATTTGGTTGGTTTTAGGTTGGACGTTGGACATTGACGTCGGCCTGACGTTGGGTTCTGACGTCAACTTTATTTTCACTTCCAAACAAAATGCAACATCTAATTAAATTGAATTTATTATTCATTTGTAATTAATCTTTTTTAATCTCTAATTAATCTCACATTTACCTAGTCCGCTCTACAAAAATAAAGACTTAGTGCATGTGGACTGTTAATTTGTATTTACTGTTATGTATACATTGGAATGTTTTTTCTTAACAAAGTTTAAATTTAAATGCCTAAAAAAGTCACATAATAAATCAAGCTTTCAAAACAACTACCCAAATAATAAATCAAACAATCAAATAATAAATCAAAATGCATTCTTAAATGAGAAATCAAATGTATTTAATATTTCATTTTCATGATCAACTTAGTAAAATCCTGTTATAATTAAATGACAACTAGTAGCTCTATGAGTTTTTTTGTAGTGGTGGTAGGAATTACCGTCATTATTGATGCTCCTATTTTGGAGGTTTCCTTTAAAAAATAACTAAAGGGATAGCATACCCAAAACTGATCATTTATCATCATTTACTCACTCTGTTCTTTCTCCAAGCCTTATGAACTTTCGATTTTTATCTACTTGGGAACACACACAAAAAATGTCATAAACTATGTTTAGATCCAAACTGTCATGATTATCAGCAATCTAGCTTGTGCTGATTGCTGTAGAACTACACACAGGACACTTTAATGAACTACAACTCCCATCACGCACTTCACACACACACCAGTTTCTGGTTCCTCCTGATTACACAGACAAAGCTGGAAGCTCATGATGGACTGATTACTAGGATTATAAAGACACCTCATTCACACAGACTTTTTGCTGAGTCATGTTTTCCCCTGTGAAGCAATACAAAGATTTGTCAGTTTTTCCTGCCATGTTTTGATCCTTGTCTTGCTTACTGTTATTGTTGTTTTGCCTCCTGTCCTGTTTCTAATTCTGTGTCTAATAAATGTTTTGTTAACATTTGTCTCGGTTTTAGTTTGTTTTTTTGTTTGTTTTTTACTGTTTGTTTGTTGTGATAATGTATTGTTTCTTAGTACAAATTTTAAAAAGAGTTATTTTTGTTCACTCAACTTCAGACATTTTAGGTCAGTGCAACTCATGTTTTCAAATGTTGAGTAAACAAAAAAACTAAAGGAAATGAGGATTATGTATTTTTTTTGTTTACTCAACTTCAGGCATTCCAGCTCTGCAGATAAAAAATATTCAGTTGGCACAACTTAAGTTTAGTTAAAGTGAAGTTCACCTCTTTAGAAAGCTAATAATCTTATGTTACCCGACTAAATGTTTTTGTATTGCGTACAAATACTTTTAGGTCAGTGCAACTAATGTTTTCAAAAGTTGAGTGAACAAGAAAAATGAAAGGGTTATGTATTTTTTGTTGTTGTTGTAAATGGCTTCACATTTTTTACAGTGCATAAATCACTTTCCAAACCAATTTCAGATTAAATTATGCATAAAAAACCTAACAAAATAAGCAAGGTTGCAGGTCTTTTTTGTGTCATTTGTAATAGAATTTTCAGTGCTTTCTTTTGAAAACTATTTGCACATGGACTGTGGTCTTTCACACTTTTCCTCTCAGGGGGAGAAAATAAAACAAATGGTGATCAGATCAGTATGTGATAAAATGTTCTGGCATCCTTATTCCTTTCATGAACAAATGATAATCTCAAAGGACATAGTCATTAGTGGGTTACACTATCACTTTAACCCCCTGTCCAAGGTGACATCTTGAATAAAGATATCTGTTTATGTTCAAATAAAAACCTAATTCAAAAATTCAAGTGAGACTTGAAATTTCCACTTTGGTTGAGACTCTGTGTTCTGACGATCTGTGCTACCTCTTCAGAATGGTCCAAACAGAGCCCAAACAATTAAGAGCAGTTCCATCAATGCGCAGCTCTACAGATCCCGAACCATGCAAGCCAGTGGCGAATGCAGCGAGGAAAAAACTTCACCAATTGGCGAAAGTGAAGATTTAAAAAGACCTCGAGAGAAACCAGGCTCAGTTGGGCATGACCATTTCTCCTATGGCCAAACGTCTTGTGCAGAGCTGCAGTCTAGGCGCCGGAAGCTTGACCTCAGCGAAGACTCGTCTGTCCTTGGAGCGTCACAGGAATCATGCTCATGCTCTCCACCATGACCACCACAGCAGCTGCTCAGGATGCGGCCTGGTCCAGGATTATGAAAACCTTGAGATCGTCTCGTCGCTGGTCTTGGATCGCATAAGTGGTGCTGTATAGTCTGAGGGCCTCGGGATGAGTACCCCCAGGTGGAAATAGAGAATAAAGAGAATAATTTGCATAGCTGCTGTTCACAGTGTATATAAACGAGATGCAAAAACCTGCGTGGGGCACAATCATGCGTCATACCGCTAAGTGATGCACTGAGTAAATGCTTTGCTAAAAAGATAGGTTTTTAATCTAGTTTTGAACTGTTGTGTCTGAGCCCCGGATATTATCAGGAAGGCTATTCCAGAGTTTAGGGGCCATAAATGAAAAGGCTCAACCTCCTTTACTTGACTTTGCTATTCCAGGTACTACCAGAAGCCCTGAGTTTTAAGATCTTAAAGAGCAGGTTGGATTGTAGCGAGACAGAAGGTTGGTTAAATAAACAGGAGCTCGATTATTTAAGGCTTTATAGGTAAGAAGCAATATTTTATATTCAATACAAAACTTAACAGCCAGTGTAAGGAGGATAGAATTGGGGTGATATGATCATATTTTCTAGACCTGGTAAGAACTCTGTCAGCTGCATTTTGTACTAGCTGAAGTTTGTTAATAGAGGATGCTGGGCAACAGCAAACAGAGCATTACAGTAATCCAGCCTAGAAGTCATAAAAGCATGGACTAGCTTTTCTGCATCTGATATGGATAGCATACTTCGTAACTATCAGAATGAACTACCACCTTAAAAAAGGGTGTACAAATGGGTAGCGCATATTGTCAGCTTCAAATGTCATACTTAAAAAAAATGTCAAAATTCTTTCATTTGTTTTCTATAGTCCTGCCAGTTTTTATTTTTCCTCTTTTTTGCCTTTTCTTGTCTTTACTGTTGTCCTGTCTTGAGTCTTGCTATGTGTCTTGTGCTCATTCTTGCCTTCTTCTGGTGTCATCCCTGAATCACTATCACTGCAAAAACTACTCATCTCTCAAGAGATACAATATAATACTATGCAAGATCAGATTTTGTACGATTATTATGATTGTTTTAAGATTATGTTATCTTTTTAGGTATTTTACCTGCAACTTTAAAATAATATTATTAGTAATTAAAATAATTTAATGTCTCTACATATGAAATCTTGCGACATAAATCCACACTCTACAACCACTCACAAATGAATCTAGAGTTTTTAATCACTTACCATGTTTATACTGAGATCTTAATATACTTTAATTCCAAAGCATATTGTTCTACATCATGGATAATTCTTTCTGGGATGAAGTATTCATTGTTGGACAATGTAAGTAAATACTGTCAGTAGGATACAGAACACTGAACCAAGCCAGGAGTCAAGACCGGCTTAAAAAGTGCAGGCTGCATGTGGCAGGATTACATAATCATGAGTGTGTGTGTTAGACTGGGGGTTACTCTTGTCAGGAGTGCCTGTGTGTCCTCTCTGCTACCACTGTCACTGTGGCTATATTGAGGCTGAGGGCTTTGTAGATGGTGACGTGGATGTGACCGGGGTCTTGGCATACCCTCTGCACACTATGGTTCTGCTCTGCATGTGTTGGCAGGGTTGCAGGCCAAACATGGCCACAGCGCAGTGTCGTGCGTTAGTGTTTCTGCCATACTGCCAGGGTGGGGGAAGTGTACGTGTGTGAGTGAGGCACAAGTGGCACGCTACACTGGTTGGTGCATGTACACTTGATTGGCATGTGCAGTACCAGTTTATTCACCTCTCATCTCATTGATTATCCTAGATATTTATACAGTTGAAGTCAGAATTATTAGCCCCCTGTTTATTTTTCCCCAGTTTCTGTTTAACGGAGAGAATATTTTTTTCAACACATTTCTAAACATAATAGTTTTAATAACTCATTTCTAATAACTGATTTATTTTATCTTTGCCATGATGGCAGCGAATAATATTTTACTAGATATTTTTCAAGACACTTCTATACAGCTTAAAGTGACATCTAAAGGCTTAACTAGGTTAATTAGGTTAACTAGGCAGGTTAGGGTCATTAGGCAAGTTATTGTATAACAGTGGTTTGTTCTGTAGACTATCTAAAAAATATATAGCTTAAAGGGGCTAATTTTGACCATAAAATTAAAAACTGCTTTTATTTTGGCTAGAATAAAAGCTCCAACGGAAAAAGGTGGTTTACCATCTCCAGGTTGGAGGAGAGTTCTTACACCAGGTGGAGGAGTTCAAGTATCTCGGGGTTTTGTTCACGAGTGAGGGAAGGATGGAACGTGAGATTGACAGATGGATTTGTGCAGCGGCAGCAGTAATGCGGTCGATGTACCGGTCCGTCGTGGTGAAGAAGCCTAAAGGCAAAGCTTTCGATTTACCGGTCAATCTACATTCCTACTCTCACCTATGGTCATGAGCTTTGGGTCATGACCGAAAGGACAAGATCTCGGATACAAGCGGCTAAAATTAGTTTTCTTCGAAGGGTGGCAGGGCGCACTCTTATAAATAAGGTGAGGAGCTCTGTCACTCGAGAGGAGCTTGGAGTAGAGCCGCTGCTCCTCCATATCGAGAGAAGTCAGTTGAGGTGACTCGGGCATCTGTTTCGAATGCCTCCTGGACGCCTTCCTAGGGAGGTGTTCCAGGCATGTCCCACCGGGAGGAGGCCTCGGGGAAGACCCAGGACACGCTGGAGGGACTATGGCTGGCCTGGGAACTCCTCGGGATCCCCCCAGAGGAGCTGGAGGAAGTGTCTGGGGAGAGGGAAGTCTGGGGTTCTCTCCTAAAGACTGCTACCCCCGCGACCCGGCCCCGGAAAAGCAGCAGAAAATGAATGAATGAATATATATATAGTGTATCGAAAAGATTATATATCTATATATAAGATTCATCCCTCCTCTCTACTTTTATTCAAAATAACGTACCCATCCACAAGGGTGGGATCCACCTGTTATTCACATAAAATCCACCAATAGCAAACCACCTCGAGGACAAAATCAAACTCTGCCCTTTATTTGTTTGTCAGGTGTGACAATAGGGAAGAAAAGACTATGGCAAATTTCATTTTGATTGTACTCCAAGGAGCATTGTAGGGAAAGGCATTTCAAAATCATTCATTCATTCATTTTCTTTTCGGCTTAGTCCCTTTATTAATCAGGGGTCACCACAGCAAAATGAACCGCCAACTTATCCAGCATATGTTTTACGCAGCAGATGCCCTTCCAGCTGCAACCCATCTCTGGGAAACATCCTTACACACTCATTCACACTCCTACACTACAGACAATTTAGCTTACCCAATTCACCTGTACTGCATGTCTTTGGACTGTGGGGGAAACCGGAGCACCCGGAGGAAACTTACACAAACGTAGGGAGAACATGCAAACTCCACACAGAAACGCTAACTGACCCAGCCGAGGCTCGAACCAGCGACCTTCTTGCTGTGAGGCGACAGCACTACCTACTGTGCCACTGTGTCGCCACATTTCAAAATATAAAAGTAAAAAAAAAATAAGCACCATCAAATGTCATCCTTATAGAGAAAGCAATGAGCAATGTTCACATGAAATGTGTAAAAAAGGATGAAAAATGGCAGAAAAAGCAGATAAAATGTTCATAAATGAAGTCCATATATATGAAATTTTCCAAATCTGTCATGTATGAGGTCCTATTTTAGTTAAGTTAGACAGCTGTCTATGGCAGAAGGCAGTGAGGCATATCTGGTTTTGGAACAGAGCCATTAAAATCCATTCTGCAGCTGGGTAGTCTTTCTTGCCTCCTCTTAATGTTCCTCTTATTGTTGTTTTATGCTTGCCACCGAATTTAAATCATGTATGATTTGATGATTCTAGTTCTCACAATTTATCATGTTTACTTTTATTCATCACTCTCTTTGTTGTCTCTAGAGAACATTTCTGGTGTGATATGTGTTATGAAACAGGGGTTGGGATACTATATCACAGTTTAGTGAGATACTACCAGAAAATCAATGTTTGTTTGTTTTTTTCTTTAGAAGAATGTCATTATTGGCTTTCTTATAGTAACCTGGTTTATATGATTAACATTAATGACACTGACATTTAGAACTAATGCACAGACTTATTGAACTAATGCATGGATCCAATATTTTTATTTAATATAATTACACTGTCAGTTAGCGTTTCTGTGTGGAGTTTGCATGTTCTCCCTGCGTTCGTGTGGGTTTCCTCCGGGTGCTCCGGTTTTCCCCACAGTCCAAAGACATGCGGTACAGGTGAATTGGGTAGGCTAAATTGTCCATAGTGTATGAGTGTGGTTGAGTGTGTGTGGATGTTTCCCAGAGATGGGTTGTGGCTGGAAGAGCATCCGCTGTGTAAAATCGTGCTGGATAAGTTGGCGGTTCATTCCGCTGTGGCGATTCCAGATTAATAAAGGGACTAAGCCGACAAGAAAATGAATGAATGAATAATTACACTGGTTACCAGTGC
The DNA here is from genome assembly GCA_903798205.1 of Danio tinwini. NCBI lineage: Eukaryota > Metazoa > Chordata > Actinopteri > Cypriniformes > Danionidae > Danio > Danio tinwini. Next base: position 4,889,345 of record CAIGQZ010000692.1, read on the forward strand.
ATCAAAGGATAAATTTTAAGATTCTTTTATTAGTTTATAAGGCACTACACAACATGACACCTTCTTATATTTCTGATTGCTTATCGAAATATAATACAAACCGTTTGCTACGCTCTTCTAGCGCTGGACTTTTAGAATTTCACTCTAATGCGATCTGTCGGCACCTCTTTTAGTCACTAAGCTCCAAAACTTTTGAATTGTCTTCCAAATGAAGTGAAAGGATCCCCCAGCATTCATGTTTTTAAAAAGCGTGTTAAGACGCACCTTTTTAAAATTGCATAAGAATATAACATTTTGTGAAGTGTATGTGTTTTATATATATTGTGAAGGTGTTTGTATGTATGTATGTCTGTCTGTCTGTCTTTATTTATGTATGTATGTATGTATGTATGTATGTATGTATGTATGTATGTA
>CAIGQZ010000692.1:4902072-4926434 GCA_903798205.1 Danio tinwini
ATACTGACCAAAAACCAAGTATTGTATGTTGTTAACAAACAGTAAATTTAAATGATTATTTTTTTTTAAATCAGGAAAACAAAAGCAAAGCACGCTTCATCAAAAACCCAAATACCAAGTAATTTTTTTATATAATAAATAAATAAAACTTTTGAATTGATAATGGCATAAATAAAACCATATTATAAAAAGTACAGGCTAATTTATATATTTCACAATCATAATATAAGTCACAGTAGGAAATACTTTTTAATACGATACAACACAAGATAGTAGGCAACCTAATATGGTAAATACATTAAATTTTTTTTACATTTATACATATATATTTAATCGCAAAATTGTCCACAAATTTCTGGGAATTACCGCCACAGATTAGTCATTTTTATTGCAAAAAATCACAAAAACTAAGGGGTCTGAATAACATCTCTCTACTCTATTTACTGCATGTTGTTCTTTTGCTGCTTTTGTAAGTCAATTTGCATAAAAGCATTTGGCAAATGATTTATTCATTTAAATGTAAAATCTGACCTTTTGTACAATTTTTTTCTTGTACCTTTCCTGAACTTAAAGTTCTAAGGTTATAAAAAGCGCACTGTGAACAAATATTAAATGGAAAGGCAGAACTGGAATAAGAGATTATCCTACGTAGGCAGCAATTATGCCACACAGTAATATGAAGAAAGGAAAAGTGACTTCAATAGACACTGGCATTTGCATGATGCTAAGCTAACAGCTAAATACAATAGCTTATAGATAATATAGTCTCCCAGCGTAGCCAAATGTTTAGCTGCATGGTTTTTAAATAATGACTTCAGACCATTAATGCATATGAATCACCTGTCAAGCGAACAATTTTGTCTTTTTTCAAAATACATATGCTCATAGCATCATACCTCCACTTTAGGCCTATTAAACCTTTCTTGAATAAATAATTTTTATTTTCATGTTATTAAAAATCTTACAAAATCAGTTTGACATGTGATCATGCTCTGCATACAAACTGTAAGGTCCAGCCAATTAGTCTTATGACGGTGTCTACTGGTGGTTGAAGGTTCACTATGTGGTCTTTCCAGTGCACAATGTTGAATTACTTTAAATTGAACTCATATCTGACTCTATCTGACAACATCTAAAGTATGTTGATTAGTCCCCTTAGATGAAATAAAAGCAATAACGTTTCTAATCAGAGGTCATGACCATTAATATGGTCTGTTGTCATGGGATTGGTTCCGTTCCTTTAGCTGAACAGATACAGTGGAAGTAATAGACTGAACACGAAGACTAAACAGCCTAATTTAACTTAATGCGTGAAGTTGTGAGCATGGAGCTGGTCATCAGATGTGTGCATTAGATGTGTGTCTAATATAAAAATATATATTAATTCTATTTTTCTTTTTTCCATTTTAATTACCGATCATTTGACTTGCTTGGTCCACTCTCTTTTTCGCTGCCTGACTGCTTGTCTGGGTTTCAACCATGGTAGTAACGGACTAAACTAGGCATGGGACGATAACCATTTTCAAGGTATACAGCGGTTTGGAAAAATCAAGGTTTTCATACCGCCAACATTTTCTCTAATACCGTTCCTAATGTGTGTGTAAGATTTTATTTATTATTATATATTTTTTACAACAGCATCTCCAACAGAAAAGATATCCAAAGATGCCATTTTAAATTGTAAATAAATCTGTGTTTTTGAAACTAATGAAGACAGCAGATGTCAATGATTTATATTCATTATTTGGCCTAGCACATTTACTGCTCCAAAATTTTATAAATGTTTCTCAAAATAAAATATATTGTGTTCAAAGGGGAAAAAACTTTTAGTTTTTTACACAGACATTTAAAAAGAATAGAATATAGAGCAGTAATCATAATACCGTGAAACCATGATATTTTTATTCAAGGTTATTAAACTGTCAGAATCTTATACCGGCCCATGCCTAACCTAAACACAGAAACTGGACAGCCAAATTTAACCCAATGCATGAACTTGTAGACGTGCATCGCAGAGTTAGTGCAAATACAACAAATGCAAGCATTTAAGTGTCTTAAGTTGTGCCTTATGTCTAAAATCTATAGTAAAAGATGTCGTTTTCTTCTAAATGCTTACATTAATCAAGTTTGTTTGATATATTTTCATTAACATGGAATCCAATTACAAAATAATGTAAACTTGACTGAGTGCTTCATTTCTCCTTTAATAAAACCAAAACGGATGAGTTATAAAAACAATTCACCCCCTCACTGTTGTCATGAAGGGTAGTATTAGTTATATGCACCAAAACCATCTTTTGTACCAGGCTGTAAACAGTGTTTTTATCAGCTGTAAAATTAGCCAATTTACCATTGCAGTCAGAAAACATCTGCATTTCCTGAAGCCAGCCCCCAAAGGCGAGTTGATGAATTGCAGTTTTAGTTACTTCCATATTAGCTTCCTAAGGGAGAGCAGGAGGTTGCCGCTTGGTTTATACACATTGTTTGTATTGCCCATATGTGAAAGCATCAAAGTATCTGAGATTTCTTAAATCTTACAAAACATAACAATATCAAATCGGCAAAATTCAAATCGGTTGCCTGTATATACTGTACACACAAAAACACACTAAAGGACAGAGTTCATTCAAGGTGTTTAATTAAGTCATTGCACACAATCCACAAGTCAGAAACATATAGAAAGAAACCTTCAAAAAAGGTCAGTTACAAAATCGAAATCTGTGTTCCAAACAACAGACTTCCTTGTGGAAATTAGAAACAAGTAAGAATCATTCATTTGGATTAAATTCAGCAAAAACTATCAAAGAGATCGAAACAGGGCAAAGAGACATAGTGGCATTTGTAGACTTGACGACTGATGTACAGCTGTCAGTAGAATCAATATTACAATATGCATTTAGCAGCACCTGTTTGATATTTCTGGAACATCACATTTTGGAACAGCACATTGTGCGTCGACCTTTATCTGTCATTGCCACACACAACATAAGATCAAATGAGATTCAAAAAAATAAAATCTGATTTAAAAGAACATAATAAATCCTATTCAGTGCACACATTCTAGCCCATTTTAATTAGATAAAGTAATCAGACTGTTTATTTTGCGGTGGATTAAAAGGTTGCACTTTGACCTCATTAATATGTATAATCTCTGAAGGACGTGGCTGAAACATTCAACCACAGGTAACAGTGTTCGCCACATAGTGTGGAGCAACAATGTATAGGCAAGAATCTACTAAATATGACTCTTTGAACGACTGAAGAGCTGCTGACGATCTTTAGAAAAATGGAATTAAATGGACTCGCATTGCATTAACAATGAATGACCAATCCTCCACTGTAAAACCCAACAGTCAACTTAATCAAATAAAATGAGTGTAGTTAACCCAAAATTTACTGAATGTTAATTCTACTCATTTGAAAAGAGTTCTTGAAGGTAATGAGTTAATTACCTTATTACTTCAACTCAAATGGAGTAAGTTCACAGTACTCATATAGATTAGTTTTTTAAACTCAAATGATTTGTTGCAATCGGTTTACTCAAATGGTTTGAGTTGCCTTAACTGATTGGGTTTTACAGTACTCAAATTGCTACGTTTACTCAAATGGAGTAAGTTCACAGTACTCATTAGGATTAGTTTTTGAACTTAAATGATTTGTTGCAATTAGTTTCCTCAAATGGTTTGAGTTACCTTTACTTTTTAGGTTTTACAGTGTAGGTTTGCAACTGCTGCAATTATCTTATCAAACCAGCTTTCATGTCTTTGTCTATAGAAAAAGTTTGTGTGAATATATTGATTATGATCTGAAATGGTTAAATTGAAGGATTTATGCACTCTAAAATCTCTGGACAGATTGCCCACCCTGTTGTGATTAGTTTACTGCTTACAACATCTGACAGGATAAAAAAAAACATGAGCCTGGTTTCTAATTCTTTAGATGTACATGCAAATTTGCTTCTGTCTTTTCTTCATGTAGATCAACCCTCATCTACAATATTTGAACGCAGATCATAGAAGAAACATCACATGAATGTAATACTGGAAAATTAATAATAAGGACAATTTATTTCAAGTAGTTCATGTAGTTTTGAAACTTTATAGACTTTTTACATTCACAAACAGCTACCTAGGGGCACTGTTGATGCAAATTAAGGGGATAGCTCACTCAAAAAAGACAATTATGTTATCATTTACCCACCCTTGACTTTTTAAAAACCTATTTGAGTTTCTTTCTTCTACTGAACACAAAAGACGATATTTTGAATAATGCTAGTAGCTGGCACCCATTGACTTCCAAAGTATTTTTCCTTGTATGGAATTCGATAGGGTCCCACACTACAAAAAAAAAATATTTTCTCACTTAGATGTTTTGTCTTGTTTCTAGTCCAAATATCTAAAAATGCTTGAATCAAGAAGAATTTTCTAGACAAGCATAACATATTGTCTTGTTTTAAGAAGTAATATGACAAAATTAAGTGAGTTTTTCCTTAAAACAAGCAAAATAATCTGCCAATGGGGTATGCAAAATAATATGTCAAAAGGAAAAACAAGATTATTTTGCTTACCCCATTGGCAGATTATTTTGCTTGTTTTAAGGAAAAACTGAATTAATATTGGCATATTATTTCTGAAAACAAGACAATATTTTTGCTTGTCTAGAAATGCTTCATATATATAAGAATTTTTAGATAATTGGACTAGAAAAATAAAAAATATAAGCAAGAAAAGCATTTTTCTTTGCAGTGCAGCAACAGACATTCTTTAAAGTATCTTCCTTTGTGTTCAAAAAAAGAAAGAAACTCATTAAAGGTTTAAAACCACACAAGAAAGAAAGAAAACTCTGAGATAATTTTCACTTTTGGGTGAACTATGCCTTTAAAGCATCCCAGCAGGCACACAACATCTTAAGACGTTCATATTAGGTTAGATTTAGGTCATGACAACGCAATCTCACTGCAATTCATAACTTTTTGATTTAGTGGCTAATTCGTATGAATTCGTACAATCTAATTCATACAAATTTGTATGATTTGCTCATCACCCAATAACGGTTAGGGTTAGGGGTGGGGTTAGGTGCATGCCTCCTTTTTAAAATTGTACATTTTCGTACGACTAAACTCGTAAGAATTCGTACGAATTAGCCACTAAACTGACAAAACGTAAATAAATACTTACGTTTCCTCGTGAGATCAGGCTGGTCATGACGTCAGGTGACCGAAATTCAATGTCTAGCCAGCGTCTAAGGACATTGTTATTTTGACATCCAATAACAGCGTCAAATTACGTTGATATTTGGTTGATTTTAGGTTGTGTTGGAAAGTGACCAAAATCCAACATCTGATAGATGTCATAGTGGTAACGTCCACACAACGTCAAGGTGTAACAAGATTAGACGCTGATATTTGGTTGATTTTAGGTCATTTTTAGTTTGGACTTTGGACATTGACGCCTGATGTTGGGTTCTGACATTAACACGATTTTCATTTCCAAACAAAATCCAACGTCCCCACATCATTGAGGTATGTCAATATGACGTCATGTTGACATCCTGTGCCTGCAGGGATTAGACATTTCAGTTTTCCATATTATAAACAACAGTAAGCAAGGGGGCAAAGCTTAGCAAATTCATTTAAATAAATGTATTCAATTGATGTATTGTATTTAAACAGTCACTTATCCATTATGTTTTTAAGGCTAATTGAAATCACAAATTGCAATGGTTTGAAATGTATTTTCAGTTCCGTAATAAAGTTTCCCTGTAGACAGAATGGACCCTGATTTCTCTTGCTGCTCTCTCGCTTTCTCTCTCTGTGTATAAACATCGATTTTAGGATTGATGCTTTTTGCGCAGCTCCTGAGTTATGGTGGCATGTGTTGATGTGATTTGTCCTGTGATGGTACAGGTACAAGGGATTGATGATTCGTCTGCCCTTTTGCCTTTGCCAAATACTAATCCAGTGTTTATATGGCCGTATAAGCAGCTGGGAGTGATTAGGAGCTGCAACTCTTCTTATTCCTGAGAGATTAGTACGGCTTGTGTGGCGGGTGTCAAGCAGGAGTTGTAATTGGTTAAAGCTGCCCTTAACTTTCATCCCAAACCAATTTTGTACTGCCGCTTTTATTTAAAAAAAAAAACTATAATAAATAAAAATGAAGAACATTAGTCCTAAATGAGGGTTAAATATAAAATAAATGGCTTCTCTGAGCTGTTTGGAAATACAGCAGTGTTTATTCAGCAAAGGACATCAGATTAAAAATGCATCTCAATTAATTGTCTGTGCCGAAATGAGGGATTGGTCATGAGCCAGAGCAGCCAAAGCTTTAGAAGACAACCTGGGTTTTCAATGGAAAAGTATGGCTGGGACACAGGCTCTGATGACAGTGGGTGCTGTGATTTCTGGCAGATACTCAGAGAGCATTCTGGGACATTTGATGATCATTCAAAAGGGATTAGGATGAGATTAGAATGATTCTTTTTCCTGAGCTAAAGGAATGAACTTCACTCTGTTTTATTCATTACTTAATATGTAAATCTGGGTAGAATGATTGCTGTAAAAACCTTTTGGCACTGCCAGGAGAGACTCGACTGAAATTATTTTCCCACGTTGTATACATGCCCCTAAAAAAACAGATTGTAAGAAATTGACTTCTTGTATAAAACAATTCTCAATTTATGAGTTGCTTCAACTCAACAAAACATGGACAAAACAATCAGCTGATTACTGAGTACTGAATAATATTCAAAACCCCTTGAAAAAAACCTGTCACCTGAGACATTTCCCCCCACATGCATTGATTGGTCCACTGCGTTCTCTGGGTATTTAATTACCATTATGATATTATGAAATATCAGCAGTTAACATCATCTCACATTTGATATGATGGACTATGGCAGTAGAGTATCATCATAATGTCAATTAAACAAGCAGGTTGCTTGCTTAAATTTTTTTTTTGTTGGCAAAACATTTATTTATTTATTTTTTTATATACACAAAACTGTCTGGCAGTGACTACGTGTTGCAGGTGATAATAAAAATATTTCCCTCATTTCAAAACCTTGTGCTGAAAATTGAGTTTTGCATATATTTGTAGACTTCAGTCTATGTACTGCAGTTTTAAAAAACCTAAAATAATTTGTCGATGGCAGATTAAAGCTTGAAAAAAAAAACAATTCTGTCTAACCATGCCTTTACTTGTCCCTGCTTCTCTGTTTCATATAAATTGAAAAAAACAAAAATAACAAAAAACATGCTTTCCATGTCAGTTGTACATGCTTTACGGTAACTGAACAACCCATTTAGTTGCATATAACAGAACTTTGGCAAGAAAAGCCACATTTTAAATTTAAATTATAATTCTGGTCCCCACGTCATCCCTGGTAACCCTCATATTACATCACTGTATAAAAGAGAAACACACATTTACACAATTCACAAGTTGGAATAAATAATAAGAATAATAAGAATAATAAATCCAACATTGTTCTCTTTGTCTATTATTCAAACTTTGATATAGGATTTATAAAAAATATACTGAGGAGAAGAGTGGATTGATGCAAGCACATGAAGAAGTTCTCACTTGGGGAAGCAATCTTCATAATCTCTGAACTGCACTTAAAAATAATACGCTTAATTGTAAAAGATGCCCTTTTATGCTGCATAGTTACAGAGGTTATGGGTTTGGTAGTGTTACTATTTTTTTAAAGATCTGAATAAAAATAACTGGAATTCTCAAACACAGGAGAAGGTACAGTGTAAAAAAGAGACATGTTTCTAAGAATAGTGGTGCATATTCTTTTTTGCCCACACAATAATGACTATAAACTGCTGCCAATTATTATATCTGCAAAAAATATGATTCAACTTTTGGTGTCAGGAAAGTTACATGTAGCCACAATGGTATCACTGTGGCACAATTATACATTAAATAATGCTTAATGCTCAGCTAACAACGAGTTAATGCACGACTCACAGAGATATCAAATATGTATTAATGATTACTGTATCAGCAATAAACATTTTATATTATTAATAGATTAAGTGATCTATAAACTGCCAATAGTCAAATGTTTTGAAATGTATTAAATCCTTAATAAGATACAGTTACAGTCACAATTATTAGCCCCCCCCCCTTTTTCTTTTTTAAATATTTCCCAAATGATGTTTAATAGAGCAGAAAATTTTCACAGTATGTCTGATAATATTTTTTTCTTCTGGAGAAAGTCTTTTTTGAACATTTTAGGTTCAAAATTATTAGCCCCTTTAAGCTATATATATATATATTTTGATAGTCTACAGAACAAACCATCATTATACAATAACTTGCCTTATTACCCTAACCTAGTTAACCTAATTAAGCCTTTAAATGTTACTTTAAGCTGTATAGAAGTGTCTTGAAAAATATCTAGTAAAATATTATTTTCTGTCATGATGGCAAAGATAAAATAAATCAGTTATTAGAGATGAGTTATTAAAACTATTATGTTTGAAAAGTGTTAAAAAAATCTGCTCTCCGTTAAACAGAAATTGGCGGAAAAAATAAACGGGTGGGCTAATAATTCTGACTTCAATTGTATATTATTAACTAAAAGTGAAAATGTATTTATTAATCATGGTCACAGACTGTCAGTTGACTGCTTTAATTAATCATTAACTAAAGACTTACAAAAGGAAAAAAAAACTGTGTTATGACTTTACTCGTTTAGGCACAGAACTAACTAATTCAGAAGCCATAACCACAGTGAAACAATTGAAACATTATGACTCATTTACAGTTGCAATCAGAATTATTAGCCCCTTTTGGATTTTTTTTTTCTTTTTTAAATATTTCCCAAATTATGTTTAACAGAGCAAATAATTTTTTCACAGTATGTCTGATAATATTTTTTCTTTCTAAAAATTTTTTTTTTTTTATTTTGGCTAGAATAAAAGCAGTTTTAAATAAAAAAAAAAAAACATTTTAAGGTCAAAATTATTAGCCCCTTTAAGCTGTTTTTTGATAGTCTACAGAACATTGTTATACAATAACTTGTCTAATTACCCTAACCTGCCTAGTTAACCTAGTTAAGCCTTTTAATGTGACTTTAAGCTGTATAGAAGTGTCTTGAAAAATATCTAGTCAAATATTATTTACTGTCATCATGACAAAGATAAAATAAATCAGTCATTAGAAATGAATTATTAAAACTATTATGTTTAGAAATGTGTTGAAAAAAATCTTCTCTCCGTTAAACATAAATTGGGGGAAAAATAAACAGGGGGGCTAATAATTTAGGGGGGCTAATAATTCTGACTTCAACTGTATATTAGCTAAAAGTGAAAATTAATTTGTTAATCATGGTCACAGGTTTCAATTGGTTTAATATTTCTGACTTCAGCTGTAATTTATAACAATTTATGGATTATTTAATCGAGAATCATAGAATGTTAATTTTTTTGATAGAGTAATCATTAATAATAAGACATACATTTATTCAGCATTAGTTAATGCATATTAGTGCACACATATTGTAAAATGTTACTGGTACAATAAACCCTATTCACATTTCTGGGTTTCTCAGCAGCAGAAGATGTCATAGCTAGGTAAGCTTTAAGAGCAGTGAATAATAGAGTACCCACTCTAAATATATAAATCAATTTAAAACAACAACACTTTTTAGTCACACTTTATGTTAAGGTAGAATGCTTGCTGGTAATACACCATTAAATAAGAACTTTAGCTTAATAAACTACTAATTTGCTGCTTATTATTAGTTAGAATGGTCATTTTTGAATTTATGTACTGGGTAGGATTAGGGGTGTAGAATAAGATTTTACTTTATTAGTACTAATACACAGCTAATGTTTTAATAATAGGCAGATAATTAGCCAGTAGTAAATAGTTTAAATGGCTTGAACCATGACTTTATCAGATTATAGCAGTCTGTTGAGGTTTCTAATATACTAGCGAGAAACTTCATTTATGTACTGATTAATCAAATTTGCCACTTGATGACAGTTAATTCTGGACTGTAAATGTAAGCATAGAATTCCTGGTTCTTATCTCAGAGGCAACAAGGTTGTGCAGAAAGGTTTTACAAATCATTTATGAGCTGTTTACATTTGAAGTAAAACAAATCTGGCATGCATTGCAAACCTCAAACGTGACCTATTTTATACTTCTCATTGACTTTAGATGTGAACAACAATATCCATCCTCATACTAAATTCTGGCCTAAATTAGAGTTGTGGATAAGCTACATGTCATTTCAAGCTAAACATAAACACACTTTCCAGTGAAAGACTTTTTTTCTCTCTTTCAAAGTCAGAACGCATTGTGTTCCTATTAAAGGGCCTCTGCAGTTTCCTCTCTTTCTCTCTGTATCTTCTCTGACAGTGTTTTCTGTGTCTGCGGTACGTCAGCGAGCTGTCCCGTGTTAGCTGCACTGTGTTCTGTCTACACTGGGTTTGTGTGCACTTGCAGAGTGGTGTCAGGGCTGTGTAGGCACAAGTACTTTCCATAGTGGGTCTAAGCTAGTGCTAGTATTGGCTGAATGACAACTCAATATTATCTGGGTGATTTTGTTAGAGAAGTTACACCCTGCTTTAACCCACACTGTGTAAACAAAGGCACACAGTGGATCACAGCTACATATACATACATACATACAGTACCTACAAACTCATAATTTATCTTTTTTTAGGGTGGACCAATTCACTTTTCCACCGCTAAAGTCCTTCCCAGAGTGAGTTTCTCCTTTTATCCACTCTTCCCATCCCACAAAGTGCAATGCATACATATCTTATTATTTTTTTCTAAGATTCATCTTTTCTTAATAACAAAGGCATGCCGATAAACACATGACAGGAAGGAAAAGCTAAGAAAAACACTCTAAATTGTTCATTTTTCTAATAACAAACACTGAACATCAATTTGCATTTCATTTAACAGATACGGCTTTGTAAACATGCCTTTGAAAGATACCAACACAGGCTCATTTTGAAAACGTAGACTCGTGGACGTTTCTGGAGACAGCGAATTACGTAGCCGGAGGTACTTATGGCTTCATTTCGTTCCTTTTCGCGCTCACCAGCTGACCGCTTACCTCCGTGTGGAGGGCTTTCCCGCCACAACCAGTTTGTCCCGTTAGCTCGTCATGTTCGGCGGTGGACTTGAGACACAGAGAGGAGTTGACCACAACGATGACAGGGTTTGAGTCCGGGGAAGAGCGGTTCCAAAAATCAGGTAAGACAAAAACAGAATCCAAAAAATAAAATGAACAAGTAAATAAAAGGGTAAAAATGCGATAAAATCCGAAAACGTAGTAAAAATCAGATGAGAGCTTTTCTTTTTTTTGGACAGCTTTTGAAAAGCATTGGTTGGGTTTAGGGAAGGAGGAGGGTGGGTCAGTCAGTCAATTGGCTGGCCGGTCATTCAGTCAGACAGACAGACTGTCAACAGCAGCCTCTGGTGGGCTTACACAAGAACAGCGAGCGCAAACAGCACTCGCGAGAGAAATTTGAAATATGGAAAAGCGCACACAGTTGCCTCTCGCAGATTCGCGAAAACAAAAACTGCAAAAATACGTACCTCTCGGGACATATTTTGTGGTCTCTAGAAACAACCATGGGACTACAATATCAGAATGAGCCTGGGTTGAAAGATACCTTTATGCTTATTTTTTGACAATAAGTTCATCTGATAGAAATATCTTATGAAAATGTCACTTTTTTAGCTACAGTTTTCTCCACCATGCATACAAATAATCATGTTAGCTAACATTTCATTATTTTTTTTATTCTGCTTACAAGTGTGGCTAGGCAGCTCTACCAGTTATTATAGCAATAACCAGCTTAAGCTTGCCTTGGACCAGCATGGAAATTCTTTTCAGCAGAATTGGCTTCCATTCCCGATAAAGATAAATATTCTAACTTTGTAACAATCTATCTAAGTAATAATCTGAAATAAACAGTCGTTTAAATCAATGGCACCAATCTTTGTGAGAAAAACAAAACATATAACTGAAAATGAACGTGAAGGAATCTGCAGTCTCGAAATCCTTGCAACTTTGATCACATACATACATATAAACACACATTCATGCACCACAAGAGGGAGGAATACTTGACTGGAGCACATAACCGTGGGTGTCTTGGTGGAAGGGCACACTTTGCGTAGAGGTAATAATCATCTCTTAGGCTTGTACAACAACCAGAGAGAGATTATAAAAAAGATGCTAATGTTTGTTCAATCGTATGTCAAAGTGAGGGTGCCACTGCTGGAACAATGTTTATATGTCACCAGTTGTTTGTTTTAGACAGATTCACTGCCAGGAGAGAAAACCTAAACAGTACTCTTCTTCTGGCACCATTGCAGTGACAAAGGTTGAGGAAAGTGGAAAAGTAGGAGTGGGAGAAAAGTGGTCATGGTATGCTCTCCTTTTCTCATCCTTCCTATTTCCTCAAGATCTGAGTGCGAGAAAAGAATCCAAATGCCTTCCCCTTGTCACCCTTCCACAGATCCCAATTAGAGACATCCCCAACATTTCTTCTCTTCACCACAAGTTTAATACCGTGCAACATTGTTTGTATGCCACAAAGAGGGAGGGAGGGAGTGGCTTATGGGAAAGGGGTATGGCTATATTGAGCCCACCCTCCCTCTTCATTTTTAACATTTACACAAGTACCTTAACCAACTTGACATTTCAGCGTTCCACTCTTCACTCCAACTCCCTGTGACGCCATATTTGGGTGAATGGAGATCAAACATAAGCAGACTCGCTGGACTGGGTCCTGCCCAGGTTTGGCGGTTGTGACAGGTGGGCCATGTCCTTTTTGCGGATCTCACAGATGGACTTCCTGCGGGCTTGGACACCTCGAATGGCAGCTTTGATTTTTCTCCAGCCGAGGTGGTTGAGTTCAGCGAGGTTGAGCACAACGCAGATGCCACTCACTGCAAACATAAACACTAGGAAGACTGTCTTCTCAGTGGGCCGGGATACATAGCACTCCACTTCCTTCAGGCAGGGGTAGCGGTCACACTCGAAGATGCCAGGAACACTGAAGCCATATAGAAAGTACTGCCCCGCTAAGAAGCCTATCTCCAGTGCATTGCGGAACACTACCTGGATTATGTAGAAGCGAGAAATCCCCTCTTGTCTGCGTACCTTTGAACTCTTGCCATGTAAGAGGCCTCTTGGAGCATTTGGGATCTCCTTGACCTCTAAGCAATCAGGTTCATCCTTTCCACCACCACTTTCAGAGTGCTGCACCAAAATGCCATTGATGTTGCGTAGTTTACGTGTACCCTCACGGCTGTAGTCCTTCTCCATTATTGGGTAGAGGAAGGAGTAGCGACGGTCACGCTGTTTGGCTGACTGGTGTACTGAATAGGTGATGAAGCACAGGCTTGGTGTACAAACAAGGATAATCTGGAAGACCCAGTATCGGATGTGGGAGATGGGGAAAGCTTTGTCGTAGCAGGCCTGGTTGCAACCCGGCTGGAGGGTGTTGCAGATAAACATGGTCTGCTCATCCTCATACACAGTTTCACCCACAATGGCCACGATTAGGATGCGGAATATCACCACAACTGTCAGCAAAATCCTGGAGGAGAGAAAGAGAGAGATTAATTTGATCTGTGATGTGAACAGAGCAAAAAAATAAAATCCTCAGGTTCTTTCATTGACATAATTTGTCCCTTATTAAGGCTACCAGCTAATTAGCATGGCAGATGATCACATTTGCTATTCAAATGTGTGGTTTTCTCTTTCAAGAGCTACTTTGCAGATTTAATCAAGAGCTCTAATTGGAAACTGCTCTCTCAGGCTCTAATTATAGCATCCTCTGTGCCATTAAACTCTGCTAAAATGGTAATCTGTATTGCTGATACAGTAACATGTGTCAAAGCTTGTCGTTCTACTGCTTATTAATTTGGTAGTGTGATAGCAGTCAAGCCCATTCTCTTCTCTTTCCCATAGATTTTACACCTCAGTTGTCACTGCAGTTAGGGCTATTTCTGTAACAGTGTTTGATTGAGAGAAAGAGGGATGGGAGAAGGGGAGTGGACAAAGACAAGGATTACATATGTTTGTAATGTAAGACAGGAAAAGATGACTGTCATAAGATTACTTTTTATGTAGGGCATTCACATATCTTCTTTTAGGTTCTGTAAATGTGCACATGTTGATTGTTTTGAGCATACAGAACAGGGGTCTCAAACTCAAATTGGCGGGGGGCCATTCCAATGACTGACATTTCATAGAAGGGTAGTTTTAACATTAAAGCACAAGAAAAAAAATGGAAACCTGACATAATTTATGTATTTTAGGACAACAGACATGACGTTTATAGACCATTTTAAGGGATGTAAATGAAAACAATGGTCCCAATGTATTTCCTGCTTTACATTTTTAATTTGTATAGCTTCTGAGAATCCAAAAAGAGCCACATATTGATAAATAATGTAATGATAGCAGTTTAAACATTAAAGGTGCTGTATGTAAGTTTTTGACTCTTCTAAAGCATAAAAATACCATAATATGTGTACAGATATTTAAGAAACATCCTAAGTGAACATACTTGTTTAACTAAAAACAATGCTGAAGTCAGATATTCTGCTTTGAAAATGGATTTTCCGTGCCGGAACACTGTCTTTGTTTAGGTAAATTTAACCTGCGCAATGCCAGTTTAGCCAATTTTAATTCAGCTCATTGGGTTGCTTTGTTGAAAACCAGTGTATTTCATTTATTCATACAGAAAGACTCTGAAAGCATGTGTCCGTGACCGAAATGGACAGTATCAGACATCAAAATGAGACAGATTCAGTTCCACATGAGATTATTAATTAGCAAATTATATAAATATTACAAACGTAAACATTAGGTGAGCAGATTACATTGTAACCGTGTGTCCTAACAACACGCTTTGTGACGAGATACGCAGTAATGGGCAGTTTGGCTGTTTGCACCAGACGAAACACGACAGAAATGTAAATACAGCCATTCAGAAGCACAGAATAAGCACTCACTCATGAAACGGTAAGGTTTCTAATCTATTTAAACTCACATTGTTAGCATTTACCACTGAATAAAGCACACAAGGTTTACCTGAGGTGATCACTGTCATAGGTTTCTGCTGTTCAGCTGTGAGAAACAGAAGCCGTTTCTTATATATCAATTCGAGGTGGTGGTCAGAACCAAAACTCCTTTTAATTTGGAAAATATTCTTTCTATTGCATGTCATTGCTTTTATTTAGAACAGTTTAAATCACTCGCTCCTGTACTCAATCTGGCATCCCGAGTTTGCATCTATTTTGATCCAGGAGTGCAATACCTAGTTCAACCACTGGGTGTTAAACTTACATACTGCACCTTTAATCTATGATCGAATTACCTCTGGTTACAGTTATGAAATAGTTTAATAACAAGCAGGAAATGTTCATGGGCCAGTGACATGACCACATTGAAATGGTCTATATTTCAAGCATTACCTGTCACTAGTAATAATGCAAATCAGCACGTTTATCGTTTAACTGTGGTTGTTGTGTGTATGGCCGAGCGTTAGACACACACTCAGTCATTCTTCCACAGAATATATGCAGTCAAAAACTCTACCTTTTTGTTTCTTGTTTATACATATTGAAGGGGGGGGGGGGGTTAAATTGCTATGAAAATCCTACAAATAATATGTATAATAATAATTATTATTATTAAGTCCCAACCAGGACTTAATTTGTGCCAGAACATGGAACACCTCTGAAATGTGATTCGGCACCTCATTTTACAGACCCCTCCTTAACGGCTCTCCACCCCCATCCGCTGTTCACTTTTATTTTCTTCCACGACTCCACAACCCTCTTCACTTTTGTCTGCGACACCCCCACAGAGCTCACTTTCATCAGCGACACCCCTCCACCATCCACCGCAACCTACCCCCCATCTGTTACCCCGATCTGTTCCGGGTCCTCGCAAATCACAAATTAAGCACTAGTCCCAACCAATTATATTGTCCTAATAGTGTAACAACAGCAGAAAGCAGTTTGAGTAACTTAAGTGACTTTACTGGCAGTTGTTCTTCTCGATATCTTTCTTTTTTTGTAAAACTACATCAAAGAGGGGAAAAGTATGTACATATTCACATTTAGCTACTTTAACAAGTTCAATTCAACTAGCAGTACAATTTTAGTAATGTACAAAGTTTTTATTCAAATCTTAATAAGCATATGAGGAAAATCTATTAAATGAGACCATTTGAATCAAATATTAACAAAATTATCATATTTGTTACACCACCAGCACAACATGTAAGCCATGAAGTGTTTGTACAACAAAATACCAGTGGTATAAAACTGTTAATAATCAACAGACTTTTGAATATTGCCAAAAATAGAGCTTTAGTAAAAAAAAAGCAGAGCACTTACGGACATATATTACAACGTTTAAATCAGCAACAGAATTAAAACGCATGTGTGTTACTCTAAACCGTACACAGAGAAAATGAAAGTAAAACGAATCTGAATGCAGTACTTTAAATGTCAACTAGGTGTCGGGTCAAAACCATAAGTTGCTAGATAGACTGCACAGCAATGATAGTGGTTTAAAAAGTGGTTTGGCGGGCCTAATCTCGTTATATTTTGACGTCAGTTGCGGGCCGAAGGGAGGAGGAGGGCGGGCTGTGAATGGCCGGTGGGCCGGCAGTTTAAGACCCTGATACAGAAGGTATAAGATAAATATTAAGTCACACCCCTTTCAAACTGATTTCTTTAGCTTTAAAGGTTAGTAAGGCCCAATCCCAATTCTACCCCTTAGCCCTTCCCCTTACCCCACCCCTCGTTTTGCACATTCCCGTGAAGTGGTAGGGGTGTCCCAATTCTCTTTAGCTTAAAGGCGTAGGGCTAAGGGGAAGGGGTAGATACCCTATCAAACAAAGATTTTTCAGGACCAGACTCGAAACCAAGGGGTAAGAAAATTTCCCAGGATACAACAGTTTCGCTTCACCCGGAAGTAAGGAGAGCCACAAATGAATATTTATTGCCATTATTAAGAATTTTTACAACAAACAAACACATGTTTTAATATATTCATAACCGCGTTTGTGCTGTACGGTCATGCTTTTATAAAAAAAACGCTAAAATAAGAACCGCTAAATTTCGCAATCTCCATAATGATAGCTCTCATACAGCAGTCCCACAACATTCTGACACTCAATGACACTTGTATACCCTGTCAGAAAAGTCTAGTGGCTGGGAATGAGCTTTTTACAGTGTCTGCTATAATGTTAATAATGTTTTTGCATTTACATAGATAATTATGGCCACGGTGTAAATGTGCAGTATAGTTATGATCTTATTGCCACATTTGATCGTTATGATAACATTATATATGCCTTCTGTGATTTCCTGAAGATAAACACTAAAAAATAACACAACTGGAAAAACTACAGCAGTCACGATCTCTGATCTCATATAAAGAAAAAGATCGCAATGACATGTGATGACGTGTGCAGGTGCTGTAGTGCTGTCCCACTTCTTAGTGGTAAATTGTGAAGCCCTTCCCCTTCACACTTGTTTTTAAGGGCCAAGGGGAAGGGGTAGGGGTAGGAGTACAAAAATAGAATTGGGATTGGGCCTAAAACTTTGTCTAATTTATGAACAAGTTTAAAGTTGAGCACTTTGTGGTGGCAGAAAAACAACATAAACATTATCTATGATTGAAACAGGCAAGACTACTCTGAAAAAATGACTTTCATTTTGTTGAATGTCAGAATAGGAATAGCAAGAAATGGGCTTAATTTTTTAACACCCCATTGTTGAAGACCCCGTTTTAAGGTAAACATGTGGTTGTAAGCCATTAAATGGGAAGACTGGAGTGATGAAATGATCTCGAATGTTCAGTTTCAACATCATATATTTCATGTTTAAAGAAAAAAAAGTCACACTTTATTTTGATGGTCCGCTTGTTGAATTTAATTTACACTGCATCTACATGCCAACTAATTCTCATTAGATTATAAGTAGACTGTTAGGTTGGGGTTAGGGTTAGTGTAAGTTGACATGTACTTGCAAAGTTTCTTATAGTCAGTTAAATGTCTGTTGAAGGAGCAGTATTACAACAGATATTAAGCAGACAGTGTACTAATACTCAAATGGACCATCAAAATAAAGTGTTACCCTTACAAATTATGTTTCATAATTTTCATCTGTCTGTTCTTATTACCACACTGCTGTAATAATTCAATTCAATTCAATTCATCTTTATTTGTATAGCGCTTATACAATGTAGATTGTGTCAAAGCAGCTTCACATGGAAGTTTATAGTGAATTGAAACAGTGTCAGTTCAGTTTTCAGTGTTTAAGTTCAGATCAGTTTAGCTCAGTTCAGTGTGGTTAATAGCGCACAACATTTGATTGCTTCATGATTGTCAGTACAAGTCCGCTGTTTACATAATAGAGAGATAACTCAACCTTGACTTTCACAGTATACAGTAAATAAAAGTTCACAAGGTTATATATTTGGAGTATTGAATTTTTTTCATTCTTTTCTTTAATGACTTATTGTAGTCAATCAAGGGTGGTATTGTGGCTCAGTGGTTAGCACTTTCACCTCACAGCAAGAAGGTTGCTGGTTTGAGACCCTGATGGATGATTTAAACGTCTATAACTTTTTTTTTTTTGGTTAATTTTGAGCATTATAAACTCTAAATGCTGGATAATAAAGCCCAAAGTGTCTTCTTTCTAGAGATACAGTACATGAACTGTGAATGTAGACCAAATTATTCAGCCACTGTTACTGTTTTAGTTTGGGAAGGTCATTTTTGAGAAAATCCCTTTGACAGTGAGGGAAAGAGGGACACCGATATAGTCTCGAAAAGCATTTTACAGAAATCTCATTTCGCATGCTATCTTCATCACATTTGAAATATAAACTCATGAGACACTTGGCTTTCAATGGCTATTTTGTTCTAGGACATCACATTAATGTTTTCCTGTGTTTGAATATGGAAAGTCAAATATTGAACACAATACAATTTTTTCCCACGACTTCATAATGTGTAACTGTTATAATTTTGAGCATGAAACTTCCCCTTTTACCACAGTAAAGCCCAAAGTGTCTTCTTTCCAATGATACTTAATTTGTGTTTGTAGCCTACTGAGGTCAAGAACTGTTACTATTTAAAATCGGGTAGGTGTAAATCCCCAAAAGCGGGTGCTGGCTAAAAGGTTAAATATAAAACAACTGGTGCTGTGGTGATTAATGCTACCCACCAGATTATGTTACCAACACTCTATTTGTATGGGTTTATGGTTAGGTATCACACTGGTCTTTTGCTGGTAAAACTTTTAAAATAATTGGAAATGGTGTCCAGATAATCCATATTCCTTTGATTTTAGTGCTAAACACTTAGAGTATTAGAATTAGAGTACTTAGAGTATTAGAGTACACCACTTTGGCTCCGCCCACAAAACGCATCATCACTGTTTGCAATGACAATATAGGTCTATTGGGCTGACTTTACAATTTGTCCTTCTGCAGCTAACAAAGAGTTTTTCAATCAGAGACCATAATCAATTTCCAGTTCGTAAACGGAGAAATAAAAGCAGCTGCCAGTATAAGATATTTTCAATTCAATTCAAGTTTTTTGTATGATGCTTTTCACAATAATTATTGTTTCAAAGCAGCTTTACAAAAGGTGCGCATTATTGCATTACAATCAAATTTGGAAAAGTTAAGGTTATTAGTTACAATAACTTTATTGGTTACTAATAGCTATTGGGCTCTATTTTAACGATCTAGGCGCAAAGTCTAAGGGCCCTATCATATACACGTGTCTGCCCCGTTGTGTTGCTATTTTCAGACCAGCGCAACCTTAATTTTCCCATTTTCCACCACGTTGTTTAAATAGCAAATCCATTTGCAGCACTTTGTGGACTCAAGGGTGTTCCGGTCTAGAAAAAAAAGTGTGTTAAGGCACATTGTTGGCGCGTAGCAGGTCTAAAGTCCAGCACAGAGTGCGTTAGTTGTGCGCCTTACTTACACATTGCTTAAAACGCAAGATGTACAGCAATACGCAAATATCTTTACAAATATAAAAAAAAGAATAAAAGGAATAAAATATTACAAAAAATATTACTTTCTACATAGTAGTCTAAACTGACTTTTAAAGTGAATGTGAGATGAGACTTTATTCTCAAAACACACCCATAACTCATTAAGAGAATAAGCACAACCCTGTTAAAAGCTTATTTTTCCATTTTTAAAATAGCAAAAGTGGATTCGGACACGCCCTTAATACTTTTGCTTCCTGCGCTTCATTTTCTTATTTGGGTAGCATGGCACGGAGAGCCACAGAGATAGAATAAGATGAGACAAGAGGAGCCAGCCAGGAGAGATATGGGACGGAGAGGAAAAAAAGTGCGATCGCCTTCGCCAAGAGCCAAAGAGAGAGATGTATGTCATTTTATTCGATTTTTAATTCAAAATGTTTCTGTAATTTACCTATATAAAGAACCAACCATATTCCATCTACATTTCATACAAGTGGGTTTTGCAATAGAACATGAACTAATTAAAGTGGAACTTATGTGTCATTAAATTTTTTTTACAAATCAGTCAAATAAGCAATGTTTTAAGTAGACTTATTTTCACTTTGTACATCCAAAGTGCTATGCTAATCTATATGTACAAAGTAAAAAAAGGAAGCTTGATGAAGTACTTGAACTTATATATAATCGATAGGAAACAACACTGCATACTGCATTTTACTGTTTTTTGGGTGTTTTCTATCCCTGTGGTTGGTGTCACATCAGGTAAGTGAATTGTGTGATTGAAGCCACTGCTTATTGGATTTATGCACTGCGTTCCTGTTCCAGCTGTGAGGTCAAAGAGGCAGCTTAAATCTGCACCCAATCAGCAGCAATGTTTCTTTTTTCCAGAAGCAGTCTGTGTCGGACAGTGGGTGAAAACGTGCAGCCAAAAAAATTCAAATGTGCATCGTTTCTACTGTGCAGGGGTGTGATTGTCACCAAAAATTACGTTTAATCACTACTTATTTCAGACCGAATTTGTTTTGTTATTTATCTAAAGAATATATTATTATTATTATTATTATTATTATTATTATTCATTCATTCATTTTCCTTCCAGCTTAATCCCTTTATTCATCAGGGTTCGATGCAGCAGAATGAACCAACTTATCCAGCATATGTTTTTACACAGCGGATGCCCTTCCAGCCACAACCCAGTCCTGGAAAACATCCATACACACTCGCATGCACACACACATACACTACGGCCAATTAGTTTATTCAATTCACCTATACCACATGTCTTTTGACTGTGGGGGAAACCGAAGCAGCCAGTTGAAACCTACGCCGACATGGGGAGGACATGCAAACTCCTATTATTATTATTTTATTTTTTTATTATTATTATTATTTGGATGAAACGTGAGAGATTACTGTCCTCCTTCAGGTGTCATTGCAAAAATGATTATTTGTGGTGAGGTTCTATAGTTGACATGAAATTTTGTCATCATTTACTCCTACTTCAAGTGTTCCAAACTTCTTTCTTCAGTTGAACACAAAAGAGCCCTGCAGGCACAGAACGTCAACATGACGTCTTATTAACATTGTACCCCAACGTCATGGGGACACTGGATTTTGTTTGGAAATAAAAATTGGGTTGACGTCAGAACCCATTGTTAGACCGACGTCAATGTACAACGTCCAACCTAAAATCAACCTGAAATCAACCAAATATCAACATTTAATCATGTTACACCTTGACATTGTGTAGACCAGGGCTATTCAATTGGCGGCTCGTGGGCCAAACTTGGCCCATGAGGCAATTTGTTCCGGCCCTCCAAATAGTTTACATTAAAAATAAATTCAGTTCAGTCGAAAAACGGCTGCTGTAGTTATGAAGTGACGTGCGTCTGTTCAATACAGCATGAGCTGCAGTTGAAGGCTGTGCAAGGTGTGACTTACCTGACATTAAGCGAGTGGCCGAAACATTTTGATACTTAAGCTCAAAGGCTTCTCAACGCCACGTTTCTGTTGCACATGACGAAACTGCTGCAACTAAACAAAGTTATGCCACTTGTGCGCTAGTTTAAAGTTTTGAGCTTATAGCTACACCAAGGCTAATACGCATGCACACTGGATTAACTATAGCAGCGGGCCGTTCACATATCGTGTCTTTTCTGCACACAAATTCGTTATTTCCAATATTAGAATATATGCCAATATCCGTGCGCAAGAGGAGCGATGCGCTCACGCCTTTTAGGTGCACCAAGTAGAAACAAAAGATATGTTAGACGAATTGTTACAAATTATTAAATTGATTATGTATTTATAAATGCAGATAATAATAATATATTATAAAATAATACCTAATATAAAGCTTAAATTTATTAGACGTGATAACTGTGAAACCATGATTATTCTTCAGACTATATAATTGTACAACCAAAATCTATAATTGTTGCATCCATAATTGTTATGCAGTTCAAAACATATGAATGTGTCTGGATGTAGAAGAAGCCTACTTGAGCAATGCACAATGCTTTTGTTGTGCTCTGAAAAACAACATTTGAGTGTTTGTAAAAAAGGCAGTGATGTTAAATAGTTTTAAAATTCAACATAACGTTTTAATGTAGAAAAGGCCAATGTGGGTGTCTTAAGGAGCCAAAATACAGCATATGGGCTCTTATACGCTGTTGTGTCATCACTTATATTGCAAGTCATATCTCTCCGGCCCCTCATTTGGGAGGCTTTTCATGAATTGGCCCCCTTGACAAACTAATGGAATACCCCTGCTGTAGACGTTACCACTATGACATCTATCAGACGTTGGATTTTGGTCACTGTCCAACACAACCTAATATTAACCAAATATACCAACGTAATTTGACATTGTTATTGGATGTCAAAATAACATTGTCCTAAGAGGCTGGCTAGGCATTGAATTTTGGCCACCTGACGTCATGACCTAAATCTAACCTACTATTAACGTCTTATAATGTTGCGTGCCTGCTGGGAGGATACTTTAAAGTTGGAAAACAGCAACCATAATATTTTTGCTCCTACTATGGATGTCAATGGCTGATGGTTTTGTGTTCAACAAGAAAAAATAATCATAAATATTTAGAACCACATAAATAAAGTGAGTAAATGATCTTACTTTTTATTAATAGTCTTGTCACAAGCAGTGTCTTTTAATCTCTCCGCTTAAAAGCACCACTCCTTAAATGTTAACACTTTTTAGAAAGTCAAGATAGAAATTACTTAACCCATTACTTGTATGTGATAAATACTAAGCAAAAAGTTTTAAACAAGCTCAGTTGCAGTGTTTCATTGCAAGTTTGCTCAACATTTCATCACATGAATCCAATCCCACCAGTGACTTTGCTAAGGTGTGCAATTGAGAATATATTCTATGATTTATACTTTTGCAATTCATTGCAAGCACTGTGCATTTGGTTGGTATTTGTTGTCTTTGTGTGGTTAGTGTAGGCAGCAAGACTGATCAAAAGAGTCGGCTGAATACTGGGAAATGAAGAAAGGGAAAAACTGCAATTCCCAGCACAGTTTTTCCTTTTTCCACGCACAAAGAAACATGCAACACTGACAACTAAAATTAGATTTTTCTGAATAAAAACTGCCAATGTGGTAAAAATTTAATCAGAGGATAAATTATATAATAGCTTCCAAACGCAAAACCAACAACCTCTAATCTGTACTAAAGCCAATAGAGGGATTCTTGCATTACGAGTTCTTTAATGCCATCCAATAGCTTTAGATTATCTATTTCCCAACCCCCACCTACTCATCATCCTTTCCCTCTCCGTCGCTTTTCTTCTCTTTTAATTTTACTTCTGTCTGCTTCACCTTCTTACTTTCTCTTTTTCATTAGTTTCCTGTCAATCCAGAAATAGTCTTTAAACTGCACTAGTCTGAAAAAGAAAACTTTATATCATCTACTATTTCAGGTAATAAATCTGTCCAAAACAATATATATATTTTTAGGAGTAACACATCAGTTTAAGTAACAATTCACACTATTTACTACTGGCTAGTTACCTGCCTTTTTTTAAGATGATAACTGTTTGTTAGCACTTATAAAGTATAATCTTATTTTACATACCTAATACCCAAACCCAACTACTATCTTACTAATTATTAATAAGTAGCTAATTGGGTTGTCGCGATACCATTAATTCATCTTACGATATAATACCAGCTGAAGTATCATGATACCAAAAATAGTACTGTGATACTGTAATTCATAACTCAAATCATAAAGAAATTGGTCGGAAATACTATATTTTACATGTTATAATAGGTGTACCTGAATTTAATTCATAATTCCCTTATTATTGAAAA
>CAIGQZ010000692.1:4937983-4985651 GCA_903798205.1 Danio tinwini
TATATATATATATATATATATATATATATATATATATATATATATATGTGTGTGTGTGTGTGTGATTTGCTTCGTTTATTGACAGTAATACATGTTATATATGTATATATGTATATATATGTGTATATATATATATATATATATATATATAATTTTTTTTCCTCTCTTATGTATGTACTCAGACTTTCCACCTAGTTACTTTTACATGCACATGCGCGCACGCATGCACACACACACAAACACTCGCATCTGACTGTATTGTTGTTGTTTTTACGCTGTTGTTGTTGTTGTTTTGTTTTCTTTGTATGTAATTCCATTTTATGTACTCGTTGCATACTTTAATAAAAAAAACTGTCATTATTAGTAAAAACAGTTTAATATAGGCTTCTCTGAAACTGTGAATATTTCACTTTGATTTTATTTAGGCTAGATAATTATTTTATTTAACAAACCAACACAATCTCACGGCAATTTGTGTTTCGGTGCATAGAGTGGACTTGTTTTGAAACGCTTCACTTCAAATGTTATTCGTTATTCTTGTTTATAGATAACTGACCAGCAAAGGATACATTAAAATTTAGTTAAAATTATAACAAACTTTGTTTCTAAAAGATATTTTTATCCAAGAAAAATATACAAATTATATTTTTGCTTGTGCCCCTCCACTACTCAACTATACGAGTGGACGATTTGTTTCACTCTGTGGAAAATAAGGATTTAATGAGTGCTTCACTGTGATTGTATTACAAATCTCAGCTAAATATTTACTTTTTTTATATGGCATTATTTTAAAGAATATATCTTGAGCATCTGATTTTTCCTTGCTGCTTCTTATGTGTTTACGTTTCTCCGGCTCACTTGCGAGTATATTTTAGTTCAGGCTATAGGGGTTTTTTAATATGCAACCCATGGCAGGAAAATATACATTTAGATTAAAAAAATATATATCTTATATCTTAAGTTTGATCCTATCCAGGTCATATCGAATGCCCAGAAATAAAGTAGTTTTTAGTTGTTTGCAAGCATTGATCTGATCGGGGCTTTACATTTAAAGATACGGGATATCCATACTTGACATCTCTGACTTACAGCCAAATTGATGGGGTACATAATTATTTGATCTGTACAACTCACTGATGCATTTTATTTGTTTAATGTGAATGAATATTCCTAAACAATGAACTCTGTACATCTGCTTGGGTGAGCCCCAGCATGATCAATGATTTGCAGTTTTCTTCAGAGTTTGAAAACGAGACGTTCTTACAATTACCAGTTCTAACCATTTGGAAGTATTTTATATTGTATATCTTATGACTTTGAGTAGATATGTGTAGTATAAATTAAATCAGGACATACATTCACCATGTTGCCATTAATATCACCCACCAGTATGAGTTGTGTTGTAATCACTGTCATTTACAAATCTTCTACTGTAATGAAGATAAATGTGTCAGTATCTAATGAGGTTAACATCGATTTATAGATTGTCTAAAGCAGAATCCTAATACTAAAATTGATCCAATAGGAAGGATGGTTAGGATGGCTGACATTATCAGCCACATGAATTAGGCAATGCCTTATATATAACTCAATAGTAATTGTTAACCAATCCTTCCACCACAAGTTAGAACATGCGGTTAATCTTTATATTAGGCGGCCCTACAGATGGGGCTTTTAGAAATGCACATCTCAGAGAATCCCATGACTAACCGCAGTTAGCCGCAGTACTCAGGGAAATTCTTTGACTCAGGAAATGCGTTACTATTAGGAGGCAGCCGAGCTTCATTCTCAGTAGTGGCCAGAAG
The DNA here is from genome assembly GCA_903798205.1 of Danio tinwini. Taxonomy (NCBI): domain Eukaryota; kingdom Metazoa; phylum Chordata; class Actinopteri; order Cypriniformes; family Danionidae; genus Danio; species Danio tinwini. Next base: position 4,939,789 of record CAIGQZ010000692.1, read on the forward strand.
GCAGACTAGATGTCGCGGGTGGCTATTTCTCCATGGAAGGCAAAGGTGTTTTCTATATGTTTTGTTGATATTTGCTAAAAATCGAATACAATGCTGCGCTTTTGATAATTGTGTTTATTGCTTTCTTATAAGAGAAATAGTTGCGTTTTAGTGACAGTATTGCAGACTCTCCACTGTCATGACTCTAATATTACATTTTTGACTGTAGGCCATACAAAACTTTTCACAGAGCTCAGTTAAATGCTGGCTCTAGAGTAAGTAATAACATTAAGGGCTCTATTTTATTGATATAGGCGCAAAGTCTAAAGCACCTGGTGCAAAAGCATTAAGGGTGTGTCCGAATCCACTTTTGCTATTTTAAGGACGTAAAAATACGCTCTGCGCCACAGCGCATAGTCTAACAGGGTTGTGTTTATTCTCTTAATAAGTTATGGGTGTGCTTTGAGAATAATCCAATCAGAGTCTTATCTCCCATTCCGTTTTAGAGTCAGTTGCGATTTGTTATTTACATGGCGGACTTTGTAAGTGCAAAAACTGAATGCTTCACTAGTGAGAAAACAGTTAAAGACTGTCTGCAGTGTGAGTATAAAGAACAAGCCTCCTCCATTCAACCTTTTTACTTTCTCTTTGTCTTTCTCTCTTTCGTGGATAAAGAAACGGTGTTGAATGCACTCCACTAAAGATATCCATTAGCCTACCTATTTAATTTTATTTGTTAAACGCAAAGATTTGTTTCAAAACAAATTTATTTACAGCAAACAAATAAATGAGCAATAATAACAACGTGTGATCAAATTATGGAGTTTTATTCTGACAGGCGAACGAATCTAAGCTTGTTTTTAATAAAACAAATATAAATATGCATATACTATACTAAAACTACTGCTACTACTAGTAATAACATTATACAAAAGCAAGTTGTCATGAATCAACTGAAAAAAGCCCCCCGAGATGAAGAAGGCATGGATGCAGTGGTTTTTATACTCATGTAGAAAATAATAATTTTTGTAATATTTTATTTTTTTGAATATTTTTCATTTTAAATATATTTGCGTATTGCTGTACATCATGTGTGTATTATGCAATGTGTACACATTTAAGGCACACAACTAACGTGCTCTGCGCTGGACTTTAGACCTGCTTTCAGCTGGTCTATTGCACAGTCTATTTTAGTTCCCCAAAATAGCAACACGCCAACAATGCGCCTTAACACACCTCCATCCTAGAGCAGCACACCCATGAGTCCACAAAGTGGTGCAAATGGATTTGCTATTTAAAAAACATGGCACAAAACTAGAAAATTAGGGTTGCGTTGGTCTGAAAATAGCAACATATCGCAGCAAACACGTCTTGCGCCGACGTATTGCTCCGGGTGTATGATCGGGCCCTAAACACCTTAGATTATGTACATTCATTTACACAGTTGTCAGATGCTGATGTCCCACTTTATATCAGGTGGCTTTAAAGGGAGATTTTATACAAAGTTTACACCCACAGTCATGCATATCATATGTAAAATATATTATTAATTTTTCATTTCTTATTTTTCTCTTTGGGTGTGTAGAGGGGGCTCACTGAGGATTTTGATCTCGCTATATCTATGAGGATCTCGCTATATCTTTTGTCAGATTTTTTCTACTCACCAATAGAGCTCACTGAACAACCCATGGCTCAATCAAATATGATAAAATTAGATTATAACTTAACTATAATATAATGGGATATATGCACACAGATTTTTTATTTCAGACGGCCAGATTCAGTGCTTCCGGTAAACTGTCTTTGCATTAAAAAATTGCCACATTTAAGGTCTGATTTCTTTTAAAATCTGTGATCTTCACTGCCTGATAGATATACGATATAAGGTGGGTCTCAGACTGGACAAGAAACACTGCATTAAATACCATTTTCCCCTGCCAAGTCTTTAAAATGTGAGGTTATTTTACCTTAGTAACTTCAATGGAGTTTCTGCACTCGCCTGCTGATCCTGACGCCACTATCAGTTACACTGTCTTTCATCTCTTTTTATGCTTGAACAACTAAATGAATGCTTAAGTCTTTAAATATTTAACTGAATATATTGTAATTACATTACAACATCGATGCTGTAAAAGAAACCTTATGAAATTGAAAGTAGTCACATTAACTTTTCACATGAAGTTTATCAATGGCTGAAAAACACTAGCTGTGCCCCAATGGAGTATAATTTCAATATTGCTTTTAAATGTCAATGTGCCGTTCAATTTAGATATTTTAAACGCTCACATATATACACAATGAAAATCCCAAAGTAATCTAAGAAAAATAATTACTATTTAACTGTACAGAAATGACTGAAGAATATTTGCAATAACACCAGCATTTGTTTAAAGAATATATTTTGAAGAAAGCTGAACTTTTTTGACAGATACTATGGAAGTCAATGGTTACAGGTTTTCATCTGTTAACGTGATGTAGACACTGACAAAGGGAGTCGAGAAACCAAACGCAGGGTTTATTATATAGAGATGGTCAGCAATGGTGAACACAGTGGCAAACAGATGTACACAGGCAATCCAGAGTCGAAGTCAAATAAAGAGGCAGATGGTCAAAAGACAGGCAGCAGACAGGAATAAACAAACAAAACAAGGCGAGGGTCTAAAACACGGCAGGACAAGGCAAGGAAAACGCGTTGTAATGTTCCCCATACAGTTTACAAGACTCAGCCCAGATGTGTGTGGGAGTGCTCTACAAATAGTACATGAATCAGTCTGTGAGCAGCATCAGCTGTGTGAGTCTAATAAACAAAGATTTGGAGCGGGTGTGTATGACTGGATCTTGTAGTCCATATAATGGTGGATTTGTAGTCTGTTGTGATCTGCATGTTTACCAGATCGCTAATAATCATAACACCTCTGTTCTTCAAAATATCTTCTCTCGTGCTTAACAGAAGAAAAGAACTCATAAATGTTTGAAACAAGTCAAGGGTGCAAACATTTCATTTCTGATGATTTATCCCTTTAATCAAAATGTCAGCATTTTCTATATTTAGACTGATACAGTTTTAAAACAATGCCACATTAACTGTACTCTGACACACTCTTATTCACTTCTAAGTATCCAGTTAACTTTAATAGCAATGCCTGAATGAAACCAAACATAGTGGTATGGGTCCATTGGATTGTTACTGTGCAAGAAATATTTCTGCCAGCCCTGCTACATGTTGGCCACAGACATGAATGTTAAGCATGTGTCTGTGCATACTTGTTAAATTACGTATATAGCACAACAGGAGGCTGACGTGCCACTGAAAGAATGGTTGTCTTGCTAATGTGATGTTAGTAACTGGTGACATACTGTTGGTACATACGACTCTCTTGGTGTGAATATGCCTGGCAGATGACTGTGTGTATTTGTTTTCATTTGGGTGTTTTTGGGTGTAAATTTAAAACATGAAGCACTGTGTAAACTATGACATTCAATTCATTTGTACACTGTAAAACCCAACAGTTAACTTTATCAAATAAAATGAGCATAGTTGACTCAAAATTGACTGAAAGTTAATTCTACTCATTTGAAAAGAGTTTTGAACTCTGTTGAAGGTAATGAGTTAATTAAATATCTCATTACTTCAACTTAAATGGATTAAGTTCACAGTACTCATATACATTCATTTTTTACTCAAATGGTTTGTAGCAATCGGTTTCCTCAAACGGTTTGAGTTGCCTTAACATAATGAGTTTTACAGTAGTCAGTTGGTTTGAGTTCTCTTCATTTATTGGGTTTTACCTTGCTCAAATTGCTTCGTTTACTGAAATGGACTAAGTTCACAGCGCTCATTAGGATTAGTTTTGAATCGGTTTCCTCAAATAGTTTGTTACCTCAACGTTTTGGGTTTTACAGTGTATTATAAAAACAAAAACAACCTCAATAGCAGATTATGATGAGAAATATATATGATATGATATAATGGATCAAAGCTTATCACAATTGTTTTTTACCAAAGCAGAGAAACACATTTACGTATTTGCAGAATGTGTTTATTGTCCTTAACACCATCATAGTAACACTAAAATACAGCAAAAAAAAAATTAAAAATTTAACAAATTTGAATTTAACATATCTCTAATGTACTTAACTGTGAGAAAAAAAAAGTAATGGCAATAAATATTAGATATTAAACTTATCTTGTTCGGCTCCATCTTTGAAGGAAAACTAATTATGTTTAGATGAAAAACCTAAAAACAAGTTTAGATGAAAACTTTTAATTGAAAAGTCAATAATAGCTAAAGCAAACAAACAAATAAATATGAATAGATAAACAAAAAAATATAAATAAATAAACAAATAAATAAGAATAAATAAATTAGTATAAATTTGAAGAAAAAATAAATGAATAAATTAGAATAATGACTAATAAATAAATAAATTAGAATAATGACTAATAAATAAATAAATAAATTAGAATAATGAATATTAAATAAATTAATTAATTAATTAAAATAATGAATAATAAATTAATTCATAAATTAGCATAATAAATAAATAAATTTGAATGATGAATATTAAATAAATAAATAAATAAATTTAAATAATGAATAATAAATAAATAAATAAATAAATAAGAATAATAAATAAATTAGCATAATAAATAAATTAATAAATAAATAAATAAATAAATAAAGTGGTTATTCACCAAATATAATAAGGAAACTTATTGTTAACCAGGTAACATTTTACAGTAACATTCTTATTTTTCCTGTTAAAATCACTGCCGTTTAGTTTTTACAGTGTGCAGTTATTTAGACTGGTTTTGTATTTAATGGTTATTGTCGGTCAAGTGTTTCTTTGACAGATTTTCTCTTCTTCTCAGCCTTTAAGGACATACTTTAGATTAAACGCATTCGCATATCAGCCCTCAACCTTGCATTGCGGTATATCGGTTTTGACAAGCATCGTGTGTGTGTCTTGTCCTCACAGGACCCTTTTATCTTTCTTATTCCATCTTCCACAGAGCAGCTTGAGGGGGTCAATGCACACTGATTTATACTTTATTTGTTCAGGCTATTAATGCCATCCACAATTCCCTATGGTAAACTGCCACACATTTCAGCTTCGAATGGGCTCTATGCACAGCTAGAGTTTTAAAGCCAATGATAAACTTCTGGTGAAAGCTTAATGTGACTATTTTCAACTTCACAAGGTTGTTTTTACAGCATCAATGTTGTAATGTAATTACAGTATATTCAGTTAAATAGACGTCAGCATTTAGTTGTTCAAGGGTAAAACGAGATGAAAGACCGCCATAACCACTAGTCAGTTGCAACAGGCTAGCACAAAAAGTCCATTGAAAATACTGAGGTAAAATAAACTGTCATGTTTTAAAGACATGCCAGGGTAAAATGGAATTTAATTTGCAGTGCTTTTTGCCTAATCTGAGACCCACTTTATGTTGTATATCTAACAAGCAGTGAAGATTGCAGATTTTTTTAAGAAATCAGATCTTAAACGTGACAATTTTGTAATGGAAAGCCCTTGGGCTGCCTGGTTGAACATTAAAAGTCAGTGTGCATATACGGTTGTGGTTGTGAAATAGTACATTGTCTTATTATTATCATGTTTTTCCACAATATTTGTGATTTAATTGCCTTTAACACATTTACTTAGTGATATGGTATTCATCATCAAGCTGTTTTTACACATTAAACACTGTAAAAGCACACTTCTGCAGTGGCAGCTAAATCTAAAATATGCACAGAGGAACTTTTCAAATACTGCGCAGCAAGTTCATGGCAGAAATTTTCTTAGACAAAACCTAAGGTGGGTCAGGGCTGGCATGTGTCTTTTATTTACCTCAGCAAAGTAAAACTGCCATATTAACATAACCATTAGCAGCTCGGGTGTGGGGCATGTACAAATTTCTCATCTCATTTGTTTGGTTTTAAGAAACCTTAGAAGCAATGCACTATTACATGTATACTTCAACATGGTAACAGTTGAGGGAATATTATTGTAAATAATGATATATAATCATGTACATGAATATAATCATGAATGTACATTAATCATGAGCACGAGCATTTGCTCTCATATTATGGCCGTTCTGAATGCCTTTAATGTGTTGCACGAATGCGCGTCTGAAGTTATTCTCTCCCTGTTCACAGGGTCTGACTCTCTGGCCAGACATTTGCCAGATATTATTAATAATAATAATAATAATAATAATAATAATAATAATAATAATAATAATTAAATAAATAAATAAATAAATAAATAAATAAATAAATAAATAAATAAATAAATAAATAAATAAATAAATAAATAAATAAATAAATAAAAAACTTTTTGTTATGTCGAGATCACAACAAAAATAAGTCGTGATCACGAAAAAAGTCCTCTCCGGACTTCCGTAGCAGTGACTACGTTTACATGGACACCAATAATTTGATTTTAATGCGATTGAGACAATACTCTGATTAAGAGTCGACCATGTAAACAGCGATTTTTTATTAATTTAATCAGATTAAGGTCATAATCAAACTAAAGAGAAATCGAATTAAGACATGTGGAGTATGCCGATTATAGTCGCATTATTGAAGTGCAGTACATACATGTAAACACCTTAATCGAACCATTACCGTCATGTAGGACTTTAAGCCGCTTTTTGCGACAGGGTAGTCCACACACACACATACACACACACACCCAGACACACACACACACGCACGGCTGATTGACACTCTTTGCACCTACCGAGCCAGTGCAGACCACAGACACCTGCATCGTGAAATGCGGAGGGTTTTTTTCTTCCATTCAGCATGCGGTATGAACTTCCATTAAAACAACACTCAGCAGTTCATAGTTGCATCCAATATCTCGTTTGTCACGGTGGGCTTGCATGAAATGTTTCGTGAATGAAAGTGAAAGTGCCAAACTACAGTTAAAGTCGACAAATCAAAAATGAAACACCCGAAATTACATGAAACTCCGGAGGAAATGTGAATAGTGCGGTGACGCAATGACGTTAATCAAATTATGTGCTATAACATGTAAAGCGCGATCATGAAAGTAACACTCAAAAAGCAACTCATGTAAACACCTTAGTCTTATTATTCTCTTAATTAGATTAAAGGGCACCTATTTCACCCTTTTTTTAAGATTTCATACTAATATCATGGTTCTTCTGAGTGTGCCAGTTTAGGTTCAGTTCAAGACACAATTCAGATTTTTTTTATTATGATGTGTTAAAAAGTGTCATTTTGGGGGCGTGTACACAGTTCGTTGTTTTAGGGGCGTGTTGCTTCATATGAAAATTAGTTTCGACTTCCCGCCCGACTTAACAAGGGGGCGGAGCCAAGAGCTCCCCTGTTTGTGTATGGCTACAGACAGGCAGACAGAGAGAAGAAACATGAGTAAGAGGACCAGCATTCAGCTGTACATGTACGACTCGGACACAGACCAAGCAGAGAGTACAAAATCATTTGTGTCTTTGTATAGTTTTACAGCCAACTGTGTGCTAGTTTAAAGCTCAGAGCTTGTAGCCTACACTGAGACTAATAACCAAGCACACTGAATTATCTTTGACTGAAGGGCATCAAACACCGGATGCACCGTGACACGGCGCGCACATGACAGTTGAAAGTATCGCACAATTGCGGTGCCGGTGTGTGTCCCCTGATAGAAACTTATGTTTAGAATTCAGAAATGCATGCCGCTGCGTGGCGCGACGCTACTTGTCGCCGAGCGGCGATTCTGGTGTACAACCTGCTTGAGGCTATAACTAAAGGGCGTCATACACCGGATGCACCGCTCAGAGCCACGACACGGCACACCAGACGCACACATTCGCATGTTATTTAAAATGAAACTATTCAGATAACGCTCTGTGGCGCGGCAGAAATATGAACAGTGTCCTGAGCAGGGCCAGCGCGTCCATAGAGGCGACCTAGGCGGCAGAATAGTAAACGAACGTAAGGCGCACGTGAGGCAACGCGCTCGCACTTTTCAGCTGCACCTAGTTAAAATGACAGGGAGCTTCTGTGACTGCGGGAAATGCAAACCGCTGTAGTTTACGGAAGACACATCGAAAAGTACACATGTATGCAAACCCACCAAAACTCACAAACACTGGCGGCGAGGAGAGCGATAACGTGGTGAATGTTGAGCCCAATGAGCCTTACATCTAAAAATAGAGCAAGGGTGTTTCTTTGGTGACGTCGCTTTGACTCACACGCTGAAAACAGCGGACATGAAAACAAACTATGCATATGGTAATGCGCACTTGTCAATCAATATCGGTGGGCGGGGGGACCGCACTCATACGTCAAGTTGCGGTCGGTCTCAAAACGGCTCCAATTGGTTCACCGTTTTTTGTTGTTAAATTGAAAAAAAAGCACTGAGTGTGTTTATATCCCCCCAATATGACGATCTATACACTATACCTACACATATATCTGTCCAAACAGCTTAGCAAGTAGATTTTTTACGATAGCTGCCCTTTAAAACAAATAATTCGATTACTGATGTCTATGTAAACGTAGTCAGTGAGCACAATAAAATAAAACATATTTTAGTTACAGTTTTTTTTAACAGCTTTCATGAGTTTTACATAAAAACATAAGAGTAATTTTCTGTTTTTTTGATATATATATACTCATTCTACTCTATCCTTAATTTAAACTCCTAATCGCCATTCGGCATAACGTCTGTCTTCACTGTGTATAATCTTGCTGCAACAGATTGAAGACGATTGTGTCTACAATATACATTTTTGGTATCTAATCTGGATGAAATCTGTGTTGATGTTGAGTGGCAAACGGACTGATGATTTGAAAATGTGTGTCATAACACATCTCCTCTGAGGCTCCGTGTTCTTTCTTTGCACAGAATCAAATACATAAGCAATATAATCCCAGGGCTAAAACTGGTGAAGAGATGAAAACATGGAAAGAGGGCAGAGAGGGGGACTGGAAAAGCAGGACGGACAACAGCCAACAGCCTGTGGTTCAGGAAGTCACAGTGTGAATCAAGTCACGCATGAGTGCGTGCGAGTGAATAGAGCTGTGATGAGTCTGTAAATGAATGAATGATAAAATAAGAATATAAATAAAGGATTGAAGAGTGAAAGATGGCTGTATTTTGAAATGGACATGCAGAGTGGACAGTCAAATCTAAAAATACAAGCGAATGCACATTGAGAAACACACATGATGTCCGTAAATCTGTGGAGCTATAAATATCCCATTCAAAAGTGAGGATCCCTGTGTGCAGAACAACTAAACTGATCCTATTGTGGTCGTTACAGACTCATATTTTGTGGGATTCCTTCTCTTTGTGGAGGTTATTTGCTTTTGACAGTGCAGTATGATCCGTTTACACAATGTAAATGTGCCATGGAATTCAATTTGTATTTCGAAAATAAAATAAAGCCAAACAACTAGATAAAAATAAATGATGAAATTGTCAATGCATCCTTTAAAGAACAGCACTGCCTATATTTATTTGTACGTGCAAAATATAACCCTTACCCCTGACATATCAACTAACAATACGTTAAAATTATAACAAAAAGGTAAAGAAATTATTTTTACTAAGATATTACTTATTTATTTTACAATTCGTTCATTATTAAACATGCATTGTGAACTGCGAAAGCACGGCCACCTGTCTAATCTTGCGGTTTCTATTTTAAGATATCTTTTGTTGAGCAATAGCTTGTAAATGATACCGCTGTTTAGAACAAATACTAGTCATCCACATTCCCGCACTCTCTTCCCTACATGAGGATTTAATTAAAACTGTCTCCTAGTACTGCAAAATAAATGATACATTAATTATAAGAGGGTTTATGTGATTCAATTAGCTTAAAGACTGCAGACATATTTAAAGCATTTGGAAAACCTGATTTTAAACTGAATTGTCATTACAAAATCTGCTCAGTGATACTAGGATTTGTTGCTGGTTACCAATGAAAAAAATATATGTATTAACTGAGGTGCTCCGAGCAGTTTTTAGCATTTCACTGTGCAGTTGCCAAGGTGTTCTGAATGGTTACTAGAGAATTGCAAAGAAATTCTGAGTAATTGCTTGGTGGAAAGCATTCAACAAACCAAAGTAGCAGCCTAATATTCGTAACATTTTGCTGCAGTATAAAAGACAAACTGAACATGTTGGGCCCTATCATACACCTGGCGCAATAAGGTGCAATAAGGGTTTAGCACAATTTATTGCTATTTTCAGACCTGTTTTCCCGTTTTGCACCAGGTTGTTTAACTTGGGCATGCTGGTCTATAAAGGATGTGTGTTAAGGCTTTGTTGGTGCGTTGCTTTTTTGAGGAACTAAAATAGACCAACTGAAAGCTGATCTAAAGTCCAGAGCAGAGCGCGTTAGTTATGCGCCTGTGCGGGTTCAAACACTTACACATTGCTTTATACACACAGGAGGCCCTATCCTACACCCGGCGCAATAAGGCGCAAGACGTGTTTGTCGCAATTTGTTGCTATTTTCAGACCAGTGCAACCGTACTTTTCCTATTTTGCACCACGTTGTTTAAATAGTGAATTCATTTGCGCCGCTTTGTGGACTCGTGGGTGTTCTAGTCTAGAAAGGAAGTGTGTTAAGGCACATTGTTTGCGCATTGCTATTTTGAGGAACTAAAATAGACTGCGCAACTGACCAGCTGAAAGCAGATCTAAAGTCCAGCGCAGATCGCGCTAGTTGTGCGCCTTAAATTCCTACACAATGCTTAATACACACAGGATGTAGAGCAATACACAAATATCTTTTTTAAAAAGGATTAAAATATTACAAAAATTATTATTTTCTACATAAATATGAAAACCCCTACCTCCATTCCTTCATCTTTTTCAGTTTATTCATGACAATTAGTTTTTGTATGATGTTATTATTATTATCAGCAGCAGTATTGTTTATTATATGCATATTTATATTTGTTTTAATAAAAGCAAGTTTAGATTTGTCCACCTGTCAGGTTTTGGAGACGTATGCATCACCATATGGGGCATAAGAATAGGATGCGTGTTTGGATATAACCAGGGCTTAATTTGTGCCGGAACACCCAGGATGCTGATCACCTCATTTTACAGATCCCTCTCCTTAACCGCCTTTCTCCCCCGTCCACTGTTGACTTTCACTTTCTTCCACGACTCCCCAACCCTCTACACTTCGTCTGTGACACCCCTCCGCCCTCCAACCATACCCCCTCGCCCCGCTCTTCAATTTTGTCTGCTACAACCCCCTGCTCCCGAAAAGAAAATAAATGAATGTACAGTATATATCTCTCATGCTAGTTTCCTCAACAACTGCCACAAGTAAAAAGTTGAAAGTTGGCTATAAAGAACTGAATACCATGGGTGGATTACTAAAATACCACTTCTTAATTTCTTTCTTACAAAAATTCTATTATATATACACTGTAAAAAAAACAAATCTGTAATTTTACGGTTTATTTTCGGCAGCTGGGGTGCCGAAAATAAACCGTAAAATAACGGCCGTTAAATTACAGAAATTTACTGTAAAATAATAAAGGTTGTATTACAGAAATTTACCAGAAATTTAAATTTAAGTAAATTTCTGTAATTTAATGGGCATTATTTTACAGTAAATTTCTGTAATTTATTGGGCATTATTTTACAGTAAATTTCTCAAATTTAATGGCTGTTATTTTACGGTTTACTTAAATATAAATAACCCGTAAAACTACAGATTTTTTTTACAGTGTATATATATATAAATATATACACAATGTATAGCATAAGTAAGTACACCCTCTTTTGAAAATGAATATCCATTTCTCAGTGAATAGCCAATATAAAGGTGCATCAAATATAATTAGTCATTTCATTCAGTTTAGAAAAAGTGATTGGGCAAGTTCCCTCAATTTTCAGACAAAATCATTAACGTTTTTGTAACATCTCATAAACTAACTAATTAACTAAATAACCAAGTAACTAACTAACTAACTAAAAAACTACATTACCTCAGAAATGCCAATTATGATGAATGAAATATACTCTGTTAGGCATAGAGTAATTCACCATTGGCAGCCAAGCAGCCTGTGCTCACTGAAGTGTGAGTGTGGAGGCAGTGACTGGTGAATGAGATCTGCTCAAGATAATCATTCATATTCAGCCCAACAGTGCCTCTATTAAAGTGTCACTAAATGTCTGGCCAGCCAAATCAATGAAATCAGACCTGACATGTGCAACAAAAACACATGCCAAATGTAAGCCTTTGTTAATGTGAATGGAAGAGAGTTACACAAATTGCAGCATTTGTTGCCATGGGATCTGTGCACATTCTGGGTTGTAGCATTTGTAATGAACTGTAGATTCAGCAAAACATGTCATACTGTATCAGTCTAAAATATGTGCCAGATGAGAGTCATCATATGAAGATCAAATGATTTATAATAGTGTCAGTAGGCGAGTGACCAAAAACCTACACTAAATACTAAGCATTGGAAGATGTTTTTTGGATGTCTAATACCATTTCACACATCATGTTTCCCGGCTGACTGGCTTTTGCAGAACAGTCATTACCTTTGAAATAAATTCAGATGACAGGCTGAGACATATTAGTGTGTTTCCTAGATTTAAGTACATGACACTGAGAACAAATTGCAGCTGACAGAAAAACAACAAATGAAACCAGCAAATATCACATATAGCTTAAACAAGCACCATTCGACGAGTCTACATATAATCAGTATTTGTTTGAGATAAATCTGGCAAATATGGCCGGACATTTGTGTCTGAATCCCATGAAAAGAAGAGAATGTGAAAGCATCACCCGAGCAGGCGATGTCACTTGAGGTCTCCCAAGCTTCAGTGGTTCAAACATTGGATCTACTGAAGCTTGAGATCGGCCAATAGGAGCTCACAGTGCCAGCAGGATTAACTAAAAGCTCAGCCGCTGGGTTATTCTTTCTACACCATAACCCACCATTATGTGCCGATAATGTCATATGGAAGGGGTTCATAATCCTGGTTTGAGGGATTCACAGGTCTGCACATTGTATATTTCTTCCTCATTTAAAGCACATCAATCTAATTGTTAAGAAATGTTTCAAACTGTGTGTGCCAGATAGGAAATACAGAATATGCAGTTATGTGGTTCCTGGGTGCAGGATTAATAACCACTGCACAATAATTTTTTATAATCCATTTTTGTATTAACATTTTTGAATTCATTTTGAAATACATTTCATCCCAGAACAGCCTGCACTTTTATTTTGTAGTTCAATTTTAATTTTTAGCCATGTGAAAATCAATTAGATCAATCAAGTGTAATACTAAAGGTTCGAGGTTTAGACAACCAAATATTAAGGGAATATAACATCCACCCTAAAAAGCAAAAAAAGTCCACCCTAAACCTCACAGTTGAACATAGCCATCACTGGATGTAAAGAGATGAAATCTTATTAATGGACAATATATTTCAACAAATCAACTGCTAAAGCACAAGCAACAGTTGTTATTAATAATAATTTCTTTAAAATAACTGAACCTGATCATTTAATTTATTTTGCATTTCTTACCTTCCGATCATAGTAGAGTGCTGCTGCACAGCGGCCTCCAGGAGGCGCTCTAAAATGGTCCACTCTCCCATGGCTGGGTGCTGAAGACATCCAGGGATCAATGGACACTATAAAAGACCCCGAGCGATCCTTCAAGTAAACCTCCAAAGATATCTTACAGTCTCCGTGGCTTCTCTTTGAGGTAGTCAAGAGGAACCGCAATACTTTGTGCCTAAAAATAGTTCCGCCGATGGCACGAGAACACACGTGCACCCATGTTTTCTCCTTATCTGCCTTCTCAGTATCTTTTTCTTGGTTTGCTTTCCCTCGTGGGGTTTGCAGTACTTGGACGGCCGTTACATTAAGCAAAATCTTTGAGCTTAGCTTGTCCCTGGATGCCCTGGCATCCTCAAGTGCTTCAACTCTCTGGACTATCTTTTCCTGTTCCTCAGGCAACTCTCCAGCTGCACGCTTTTCCAATCTAAACACGCACACTCGCGGACAAGCTGCACCTAACCCTTTTGTTCACCATTAAACTCACACACTCTGACACACACACACACACACATACACACAATCGTCCTCTTCTTGATCTCTCATAATCCACCAGGCACGTTTTCCTGGTGGCGCAGACAATCAGACCCGCTACACAAACACACTCCACACTGTGGTTTAAGCACAGCCAGTTGCACATCACACACACATTTAGACAGATCGCTCAATTTCCACACGCTCTCTGTACTTCGTCATTGTTGCTTACTAATGTTTCTGTCTAGGCTTGGCAAGTAGTCTGCATTCTCCTGTTTTTCCTCCAGCAACCCAGCTTTCAGTGTCTTGCCTGCATTTTCCGCCGTCTCTGTACTCTCTTCCCCTGCACGCTCGCTCTACCTCTCTCTGCCCCTGCTGTCACTATGAGCTGCTTTCTTGCCACACTCTCGTTTTCAGCTTTGCTCTCCCCCCTCCGCTCTGTTCGCCTGCCGTTCTCTCTGTCACTCTTGATAAGCGTGCTGCTGCCTCCCCCATCTCTCCCTCTCTCTCTCTCTCTCACACACACACACACACGCACAAGTGCTCTTGAACTGTTGCACGAGTCTCTGCTTCAAGAAGGGGCACAAACTGATGCCACTCTTTATTTAAATGGTTTGTCTCTGAATTAACCCTCTTCATTCACCTTTCACTCTACAAGCCTCTTTCTCAGTCTCGTAGGCACCTGGCTTGTGCGTGTGTCCAGAGGATTAGTGGGAGAAATCAGCACGCTACCCCTCCTCTCCCTTCCCTCTCATCATACGCCATACATCCGAGCAAACTCCTCCTTTCATTGCCAATCCCTTTTTGTCAGACTTCTGCAAAGGATGAAAAAACAGAGGTGTTAAACAAATATCATGCTGGTGATAATGTTACGACCCTGGTCTAGGGACAAGGCCGCAACATAAAAGACCACTAGACAAATAAAAATCACTTTAATAACCCTTTGGTGTCGGGTCTCTTTATTTGTCTGTTTTTTTTTCTTTTCTTTTTTATATCACCCAAAAACGTGAAGCCTTTTACCTCGGAGTGGAACCACAGGAAAATAATAAACAAAAAAGTACACTCTATCTAAACACCCAAATGAAACTAACTAACCTCAACAAAAATAACAGAAATAAAAAATACAAAAACTACCCCTACCTCCTTAACTAGATATAAAAAACAGGAGAAAATATTTACAGAAAATAAAAGGTGGTGTCCAACCCCTACTGCTTCTTACCGTGTACAATACAATATTTACAGTGTCACCAAACAAACCAAACGAAATAATAGGAGGGGGAAACACGGATGAATAAACCACAAAGGAGTCAAAAATTACACAAAACGAAAACACAACGATACACTAAGCAACAAGAATGAAATATAGAATAACAACAACTTCAAACAAAATGCCAACCAACAATTGCTCTCTCATCCCACGCCCGTTCTTTCCTTTTTAAAAGATGCCCTGGGTCACTCCAGCCAATCCCAGGGCACGTCGCCTGCGTGACTGAGCGGGGCCTGCAGATGTAAGAGACGGAGAGACAGACACACACACAGACACACCTGCCATCGCAACATAATTTTTTGACAATTATTTTCAGAGAAACAAACAAAAATCAGACTCTAGAAAGAACATCGGCAATAACGATTTTCTGAACCCTTCTTGTGGCGGATGTCAATGTTAAAACCTTGCACTATTAATGACCACCTCATTAGCCTCTGATTGGAGTTGGCCATGCGCTGGAGAAAAACCAAAGGGTTGTGGTCAGTGTAAATAACGACAGGTAAGTTGCTACCACCCACATATATTTCAAAGTGCTGGAGGGCAAGAAGTAACGCAATAGAGAAAGGAGACCGAAAAGGCAAATCATTTAGAAACTGCTTCAAACAACACAACAGCTTTAAGTGGCATTCACACAACAGAAAAGCATTACACAACAAAACAGCTTCAAATATCGCCTTTACACAATAGAGCAGCATTAATAAACAGCATAATTACTGTATATACCACCTTTACAGTATAGAACAACATTACAAAACTTTAAACAGTAGAATGATTTCAGTTGTGGGGCGACGCAGTGGTGCAGTAGGTAGTGCTGTCGCCTCACAGCAAGAAAGTCGCTGGTTCCAGCCTTGGCTGGGTCAGTTGGCGTTTCTGTGTGGAGTTTGCATGTTCTCCCTGCGTTCGCGTGGGTTTCCCCCGGGTGCTCCGGTTTCCCACACAGTCCAAAAACATGCGGTACAGGTGAATTGGGTAGACTAAATTGTCCGTAGTGTATGAGTGTGTATGAATGTTCTCAGAGATGGGTTGCAGCTGGAAGGGCATCCGCTGCATAAAACATGTGCTGGATAAGTTGGCAGTTCATTCCGCTGTGGCGACCCTGGATTAATAAAGGGACTAAGCTGAAAATAAAATAAATGAATGATGATTTCAGTTGCAGATTTTTATAGCAAAGCAGCTTTACGCAGTCATTACACTAGTTGAGTTCTACATTTACAACCCTTTTAAAATACAGAATAGAAAACAGACACACGCACAGGATTCCTCTTGAAATGACTTGAATGACTTTAAAATAGTCAAGTTATCTTCTGTCCCGTCCTTTGAAGCAAGCCCTTTAGCTCCTGCGTTGGTCACCAATTATTTATTACTTGAGGTTTTGGTTAAATTAGATATAATGGTTTAGTCAGTGAATGTCAGCGTTTTCGTTATCGAAAAACTCCCAAAATTTTCTCCCAGCTGCTGCGGTCGTTAGGGGGCGGGGAATGGCGCAAATTAAACAGAAATCCACTGATTTCAACAAATAAGATGCAAGTAAAAAAAAACATTTGGTATACAGTTAAAGGGGACGCGAATACACGTAAATTATGAAGTCTAATTAGAAAAACAAGTGAATATACCGAGGGTATACGCAATTATTGATCCTCAGAAGTCGTAATACCCAAACAGCTCATGGAAAAAAGTAGGCATACTGAGTATACGTTCGTATAGCCCCGACTACACCACTGCTACTGACGTCATTTATCCCCTATGCGCGATGTCGCGGTAGAATACTATGGCAAAGGAGGCGAGGGCGAGTAAATAAACTGCTCCTACTACTTAAAAGGTAAATAATTATGCACAATTCACAGCTTGTGAGTGTGCTGGACAGTCTTTTACTGACACTGAAGGAGGCACAGCACGAGCCGCTATGGGAGAAATGCTGTAAAATCCATCTCTGCCTCCCTCTCTCTCCCTCTCTCTCACACACACACACTCACTCTCACACACACGTGCTTCAGACATTTGGCCCGCTGGGGTGTTCGTGGGGTAACTTTTCTTTCCTCTCAGCTGTTTAGGTGATACTTGTGGATCCAGACACCAGCGTATTATGCGCATATAGACTGTAACCGCGACTGTTCTTCCCGCCTTTTAATGCCAATCGCAGCCCTTTCTGTTAAGCAGGTGAAGACAATGACCAATCATAAGGGATTAAGACCTTGCTTGTCAGCGCTCAAAAAGCAAGCGAGATAATATTTATATTGGTTTATTTGCTATAAATGCTCATGTTGTCGTCTGTGTATGTACTTGAGTTTTGCCTAAAACTTTCAAAAAGAGTGTTTTCTTTGAGCAGGTAAAGTTAAAGGACAAAATTGTACTACAAATAATGTATAAATATTAATATATTTATAGATTTTAATAAAAAAAATGTCTTGTGCTGTGAAGAAAAAATCTAATTGTGTATGGAAAGCATCGTCAATCAATCGTAACCGAACCGAACCGAACCGTGAGACTAGTGTAGGTTTACACCCCTACAAGTCATTATGATTTTACCTCAGCGCTTGTGTGGTTTCATTTTCTCCATACCCCTGGCAGTGAGTTTAGGTCACAGAAATCAAGGTTTGCTAAAAGTCGATTATTTTACCTTTAAAGGACAGTTAATTGCCTTATTAACAAGCCTAATATTGACAAAACAGATCCTATCAATGTCGTAACATAGAATGCCTTTAAGTAATGTAGTTTAATGCAAGCATCAGGTATTTATTGATTGTGTCTCCCAAACGTAGGTCTATGTGTTCTTTACAGAAGCTTGTTCACCCAGACATCTCTCATGTTTCCATGGGTTCAAGGCTTTCTCTGAAAACAACCAAGTCTCACGTGCTGTGTAATATCCCTCCACCTGGTGTAGCCTGTAGCAGGGTTTCTTGACAATTACGCAAGAATGAGAATACAGTTCCTAGTTTCTAGAGTAACAGGATAAATTAAGTCTTTTGCTGCTTACTTATCCCGTTGACTTGTTATATTGTTGTTTCTTTTCAATCCTCTTGTGATACTTTCCCTAATCTTGTTTTGACAAGTTCCACTGATGTTATAGGCTTTGAAGTTCTCTCAGCCATTACCTGTGACATTGACTCTGGTGGATCTATTTTTCAGGGTTGTGGGTATTATATGTGCAGTCCTCTAGTTCTGGAGGGCCAATTTATGAATGTGTTTTAACTGATAGTAAGTGTCTTATAATTCTGAATGGAGCCAGTTCAAAAAGCATGTAAACATAAACTCAGTAGACTTATGCTGTGATCACAGCAGACGCAGTACACACAGATAAATCGCGCTATATAGACACATGAACATTTTGAGTGTACTCGCTTCATTCGCACATCAAATTCACCTCACAATAGACGCAGATTTGTGTCATGAGTGGGGCTTCTGTCTGCGCGGTGACTCTAGTTTTGTTGCTAAATGACTAACATGGATTTTATTGAGAGAACAGCTGTGTTTATGTGCTTTAGGAAGGTTGATAAACAGCGTCGATTCGTTTGGAGCCGTGTCTGAGTCCACTAGATCCATTCAGAGGTGCACCCAGTTCTGTGAGTTCATCAACTCCTCTAGAAACTGTACCTGGATGAGGAAAGCTTTCAGCTGTGCTTCAGACAAGCCCAGTTTGATGAACTGTTGTCCGGTGTCCGCAAGCAAGTTTCCCCCTTCAAGACAACAACAACAGGCACTGTCATTATCACACCCCTACAAGAAAAAGATCCTGATTGGTTAACGCAGCGCGAATGTCCGCTGAAGTACAGATTTTCCCACTTGAGCGATTCATGCGAATCACGCATTAATGCCTCATTCGCATGTGACGCGCCACATGATGTCTATTTGTGTCTTTGCATTGACTTAACATCGACATCTGGTGTGAACATAGCATTAGAAGTCAGTACATAGAAGTCAGAACAAAACAAAAATTAAGTAAATGTTCAGACCATTTTTGATCAGTTTAATTAGATTTGTGGTGTAATTTTAATGTGCAAAAGTTTGACAGATTGGGCGACATTCTGCATTTACTGTAAACCACCTCCATTACACAAAAAAAACAACAACAACTAATGACTCCTAGACATCGGCCCCTAATTGTGAGTGTGCCCAATTATACTATACAAAACAGAGAGCAAAAACACTAATGCTGAAAAACACTAGCAGAGTTCTGAACTTCTGAACAATGCTTCTAGTAAAAGAAAAAGTTTGGGCTTTCCACCAGTCCTGTCTTGCTGAACAGCACTTAAAAATCCTTCCTTCACTTAAAAAAATAAATTACTGCACAAACTCAATTTTGTTTAGTGACTGGTCACACCTAAATTTTTCAATTGGCCCAAATGAAATTTGGCAAAATGACTTTCAATTGAAGCAACAGTCTGTTAACATTGGCTCATAATAATCTTATTAAACACGGCCACATTTATTTATTTATTTAGGCACAAAATACATTAAAATAACAAATACATTGAACATTTCTACAAAGAAACTTGCAAAATCCTGCATTTAAATTCTCATCATTTACACAAAGCTGTAGTGTATTTGATACATTCACAGACGTGTGCAAAAATCTTAAAAACACCATAAAATGTAAAGATTTTTCTGGGGTTACTTTTTAGTGTAATCTCACCTAAATATTACCATTCCTCAAAGCTAATTAATGCTTTAATGCTTAAACCCATTCATTAATTTATTAATTTTCCTTTTTTTTCTTGGATTAGTCCCTTTATTAATCAGGGGTCGCCACAGCGGAATGACCTGCCAACTTATCCAGCATATGTTTTATGCCGCGGATGCTCTTCCAGCTGCAACCAATCACTAAGAAACACCCATAAACTCTCATTCACACACACACACTACAACCAATTTTGCCTACCCAATTCACCTATAGTGCATGTCTTTAGACTTGTGGGGGAAACCAAAGAAACCACAGGAAACCCATGCGAACAAAGGGAGACTATGCAAACTCCACATAGAAATGCCAACTGACCCAGCTGAGCACAAAATGTAGTTTTAAGTGCTTTCAATAAAGAATGTGGTTTTTAACATTATTAGCATAGTAAATAGACTAATTAACTTTCCGTACTGTGAGAATGCCATGTGGTAAATTGCATATTCGCATTTAAAATGAATTTTAAATGCGAAAGAAAGAATCTTTTACAAGTTTGAACATGCAGATGGAGAGTAAATGAAGCAGTAAATGAAGTCAGAGGAAGACATAGATATTTTTCACAGCGCTTCACTTTTTCCACATTGTTTTATTTTACAGCCTTATTTCAAAATGGATTAAATTCATTTATTTCCTTAAAATTCTACACATAATACCCCATAATGACAATGTAAAAGAAGTGTTTGTGGAATTGTTGCAAATTTATTACAAATAAAAAAACCTGAAAAATCACATGTACAGAAGTATTCACAGCCTTTGAAGCTGTGAAGATCTAAATTTAGCTCAGGTACATTCTGTTTCCACTGATCATTCTTGAGATGTTTCAGCAGCTTAATTGGAGTTCACCTGTGGTAAATTTAGCTGATTGGACATGATTTGAAATGACATACACCTGTCTATATAAGGTCCCATATAAGGGTTGACAGTGCATGTCAAAGAACAAACCAAGCATGAAGACAAAGGAATTGTCTGTAGACCTCAGAGAGAGGATTGTTTCGAGGCACAAGGCTGGGAAAGGTTACAGAAAAACCTGCTGCTCTAAAAGTTCCAATAAGCACATTGGCCTCCATCATCTGTAAGTGGAAGATGTTTGGAACCACCAAGACTCTTCCTAGAGCTGGCCGGCCATCAAAGCTGAGTGATCGGGGGAGAAGGGCCTTAGTCAGGGAGGTGATCAATAACCCAATGGTCACTCTGTCTGAGCTCCAACGTTCTTCTGTGGAGAGAGGAAAACCTATCTGAAGGACTCTCAAGACCATAAGAAACAAAATTCTCTGGTCTGATGAGACTAAAATTGAACTCATTGGAGTGAATGCCAGGCGATACGAATGGAGAAAACCAGGCACCGCTCATCACCAGGCTAATACCATCCCTACAGTGAAGCATGGTGGTGGCAGCATCATGCTGTGGGATGTTTTTCAGCAGCAGGAACTGGAGGACTCTTCAGGATAGAGGGAAAGATGAATGCAGCAATGCACAGAGACATCCTGAATGAAAACCTGCGTCAGAGTGCTCTTGATCTCAGACAGGGGCGACGGTTCCTCTTCCAGCAGGACAATGACCAAAGCAAACCAGCAGATCTGAAAATGGCTGTACACCGTCACTTCCCATCCAACCTGATAGAGTTTGAGAGGTACTGCAAAGAGGAATGGGCAAAAATCCCCTTAGACAGGTGTGCCAAGCTTGTGGCATCATACTCAAAAATACTTGAGGCTGTAATTGCTGCCAAATGTGCATCAACAAAGTATTGAGCAATGGGATTTTTCAAGTTATTTATTTTTATTAAATTTGCAACAATTTCAAAAAAATATTTTTTCACATTGTCATTATGGGGGATTGTGTGTAGAATTTTGAGGAAATTAGTAATTTAATTCATTTTGGAATAAGGCTGTAACATAAAAAAGTAAAGCGCTATGAATACTTTCCGGATGCACTCAATGTATCTTTCTGTTATACAATAAATGTTCAAAAAAAAAAAAACTGTGGCTATGTAATTTAGGTCATACTGCCACCTAGTATAAACCACCCACATTACAGCAAAAATATTTTCTAAAGCGTGTTCCTGTTGTAATAACAGGAGCTACATAATTTAAAATAAAAAAATATATAATAACTATATATATATTACTTATCTATTATTAGGCAAGTTGTATTGTTGAGGATTCATTTTATTATTGAACAACAACCATGTTCTCAATGAACCCAAAAAACTCAATATCAAAGCTGAATATTTTTGGAAGTAGTTTTTAGTTTGTTTTTAGTTTTAGCTATTTTAGGAGGATATCTGTGTGTGCAGGTGACTATTACTGTGCATAATTATTAGGCAACTTAAGAAAAAACAAATATATACCAATTTCAATTATTTATTTTCACCAGTGAAACCAATATAACATCTCAACATTCACAAATATACATTTCTGACATTCAAAAACAAAACAAAAACAAATCAGTGACCAATATAGCCACCTTTTTTTTGCAAGGACACTTAAAAACCTGCCATCCATGGATTCTGTCAGTGTTTTGATCTGTTCACCATCAACATCACGTGCAGCAGCAACCACAGCCTCCCAGACACTGTTCAGAGAGGTGTACTGTTTTCCCTCCTTGCAAATCTCACATTAAATGATGGACCACAGGTTCTCTAACCCTTTCTTGCCAGCCACGCTGTGTGATGGAGCATTGTCCTGCATGAAAATCATGTTTTTCTTGAAGGATGCAGACTTCTTCCTGTACCACTGCTTGAAGAAGGTGTCTTCCAGAAACTGGCAGTAGGACTGGGAGTTGAGCTTGACTCCATCCTCAACCCGAAAAGGCCCCACAAGCTCATCTTTGATGATACCAGCCCAAACCAGTACTCCACCTCCACCTTGCTGGCGTCTGAGTCGGACTGGAGCTCTCTGCCCTTTAACGATCCAGCCACGGGCCCATCCATCTGGCCCATCAAGACTCACTCTCATTTCATCAGTCCATAAAACCTTAGAAAAATCAGTCTTGAGATATTTCTTGGCTCAGTCTTGACGTTTCAGCTTGTGCATCTTGTTCAGTGGTGGTTGTTTTTCAGCCTTTCTTACCTTGGCCATGTCTCTGAGTATTGCACACCTTGTGCTTTTGGGCACTCCAGTGATGTTGCAGCTCTGAAATATGGCAAAACTGGTGGCAAGTGGCATCTTGACAGCTGCACGCGTCACTTTTCTCAGTTCATGGGCAGTTATTTTGCACCTTGGTTTTTCCACACGCTTCTTGCGACCCTGTTGACTATTTTGGATGAAATGCTTGATTGTTTGATGATCATACTTCAGAAGCTTGGCAATTTTAAGAGTGCTGCATCCCTCTGCAAAATATCTCAGTATTTTTGACTTTTTGGAGCCTGTCAAGTCCTTCTTTTGACCCATTTTGCCAAAGGAAAGGAAGTTGCCTAATAATTATGCACACCTGATGATATAGGGTGTTGATGTCATTAGACCACACCCCTTCTCATTACAGAGATGCACATCACCTAATATGCTTAATTGGTAGTAGGCTTTCGAGCCTATACAGCTTGGAGTAAGACAACATGCATAAAGAGGATGATGTGGTCAAAACACTCATTTGCCTAATAATTCTGCACTCCCTGTATATACATTTTCTATTACACTATTATTTAAACAAAAAAAGGGTTGAGTTCAATCTTTATAGCTACATATATACAAACCAGCCTGATCTCACAAGGAAACATAAGTATTTTACGTTTTGTCAGTTTAGTGGCTAATTCGTACGAGTTGAGTCGTGCGAAATTGTACAATTTTAAAAAGGAGGCGTGGCACCCAACCTCGCCCCTAAACCCCCCAATCGTCATTGGGTGATGAGCAAATTGTAGTAAATGGTACAAAATAGATTGTACGAATTCATACGAATTAGCTACTAAATCAAAAAGTTACAAATTGCCGTATGTTGCGATGATACAAACACAAATAAGCCACTTTAGAAGTACATACAATTTTGCCTTTTATAATATGCACAATATATTCATAATAACAAGAAACGTATGTAACTATCCCAACAAGTCTATTCTGAGGTTCTTTATAACACCTGAACACATTTCAAATGTTCCAAATTTTGGTTGCTTTAAGACATTTTAAAAGTATTATTATTACATTTTTCTTTGTCTCTGCAGGACTGAGAACACTGTTAGCTTGCATAACAGTGATGACACTGAATCACCAATATAAAATGTAAATGGCTAAAGCAGTTTTTTGGTCATGCTGGAAATTAAAGGTCCCGTTGAATTGTTTGAGTTGCATTGTGAAATTTCTTGTTTTCACACAATGGAGACATCAAACTATATAACACTTCTTTACCTTAAAAATAATCTCAAACACAATCTCAAGAGTCACAGCAACAGTTTAAGTCTTTCCAATTGCAATTACATACTACACATTAATGGCCTTAGTTTAAGCCTGTTTGGCAGGCGGGAGACCTGGATTAAGCAACGCCTGGAGCAACAACCCCAAGCAATCCGCAGATGTGTGTGTATTTGGTGTACTGTTTAGTTTTAACATGCCAACTTTCATTAAACTACATTGGAAAAAGACACACACACACAAAAAAACTATTTGATTAATGTTTCTAAAATGAAAAAATTATTCCACGAACGTGATTAAAATTTCACATAGAACTAGACAATATTTGGAATACATTGATTTATATGTGTGTGCATATATTAGGCATGGGACGATTACCTCTTTCAAAGTTTACAGTGGTTTGAAAAGTCAAGGTTTTAAAAGCGCCAACACTTTGTTGTACCGTTCGGTGTATGTAAGTTTTTATTAATTAGTGATTTTACAACTATTTTAATTAGTTTTAAGGGAAACAGTATCTCCAGCTGAAAAGGACCCTCCACATCAAAAGCTACAGATCCAAAATACTTTAAATGTTTCTTAAAATAAATTATATTGTGTTCAATTGGGGACAATTTTGTTGTTTTTTACCCAGACATTAAAAAAGAACATTTTATTGCAGTGATTACAATACCGTGAAACGGTGATATTTTTATTCAAGGTTATCATACCGTCAGAATCTTATACCGACCCATGCCTAGTATATATACAGTTGAAGTCAGAATTATTAGCCCTCCTTCAAATTCTTTTTCCTTTTTTTAATATTTCCTAAATGATGTTTAACAGAGCAAGGAAATTTTCACAGTATGTCTGATAATATTTTTTCTTCTGGAGAAAGTCTTACTTGTTTTATTTCGGCTAGAATAAAAGCAGTTTTACATTTTTTAAGAACCATTTTAAGGTCAAAATTATTAGCCTCTTTAAGCTAATTTTTTTTTCTACAGTCTACAGAACAAACCATTGTTATACAATAATTTGCCTATGATTACCCTAACCTGCCTAGTTAACCTAATTAGCCTACTTAAGCCTTTAAATGTCACTTCAAGCTGCATAGAAGTGTCTTGAAAAATATCTAGTCAAATATTATTTACTGTCATCATGGCAAAGATGTTTCTGATTGGCTAATTGACAACATTTGAGTTAATTGGAGGCACAAGTTTTTAATTAGAGGCAGTTTTTAAGGAAAGCCTCAAACACACTGCTTCCCTGTGTGACAACATGAGAAAATCAACAAGCCAGAATCAACAAAAAAGCCAGATTACAATTTGCTAAAATACACTGGGAAAAAGACTAGTTTTTGGAGACATGTCCTGTGGTCTGCTGGAACTAAGATTGAACTGTTTGGCAATAATGACCAGTGTTACATTTGGAGGACAAAGGGGAAAGCTTATAAGCTTAGGAACACCATCCCAAAGGTGAAGTCTGGGGGCAGCAGCAGCATGTTGTGGGGCTGTTTTGCTGCAGGAGGAATGATCCACTTCACAGCAGAGATGGCATCATGAAGAAAGAACATTATGTAGAAATACTGAAGCAACATCTCAAGACATCAGCCAGGAAATTAAAACTTGGCCACAAATGGGTCTTCCAACCAGTCCATGACCCTAAGCACACTGCCAAATGAGTTAAAATGAGTTCTATTCCAACCAGATGAGTTAAAAAACAACAGAGCGAATGTTTTGGAGTGGCCATCACAAAGTCCTGATTTCAATCCTATAGAAAATGTGTGGGCAGAGTTGAAAAAGCTTGCAAGACAGCCTACAAATCTGACTCAGTTACACCAATTCTGTCAGGAGGAATGGGCCAAAATTCCTACAAACTATTGTGAGAAGCTTGTGGAAGGATACCCAAAACATTTGAACAAAGTTATAGTTAAAAAAATACCAAGGAAATGTATGTAAACTTTTGACCGTCTAGAAATTAATAAAAAAATTCTCTCATTATTCTGGCAAATGTAAATGATTTAGGTAATCCTAACGGACCTAAAATAGTAAACGTTTAGTAGGATGTGTGTGTGCGCCTTTCAGAAGAAGGTGGGCTTTTCTAGCAGAATCTGCTTCCTGTCAATTTTTTTTTCACATATTATAGATTTTTCTGCCACAGTCACCCTTGACATGCTGACAGAGGGAACTAAAGAAACATTTTCTGTAAACATGCTTTGGCACAACATGCACTGCAAATCTACAACAGAAATAAAAGAACTGACACTTTAAAAAACAGCACAAAGGCAAGAGATTGTTGGAATAGAACAGCTTTATATTTCATAGAAATATGAATGCACAACATCATTCGTCAGAGTACTAAGATGGAAAAATAACAGCGTGTGTTCACTGTATCTCCCTGAAGGCTCTCTTTTCAGAGTACTTCAGTTTATACCTCCTCTTAAACCTGAAAAAAAAAAAAAAAGAGACACAAATGACACAAAGCCTAACATTTCCAAGAACACTACTAAAAGAATACACATCGCCAATGTTATTGTACTAATAAAACAGCAAGACATTGAACATACTTGGCTCTTTCTCTAGGTTCAATGAGGTTTCTTTTCTGTAAGCTCTTGAATCGATCTTTTAGGATGCTGCCCTCTGGCTGCAGGACAGGGAAACACATTATTTACAAATGGCAAAACTCTTGTAAAGCTCAACAAAGCCACAGTTAAACGCACCTTTAGACTGCGAAGTGAACTGGCAAGCTCATCACTAAGCTGAATATCGAGATCGGGTTCCTGGAACCTAGAGGGGATAAAACATTTAAATCAAAGCGCACAAGTTTACAACTTCACTAACTTAATTTAAGCTGGATGATGTTCTGGAAAAGATCAGATTTTTGTGTCTTGCCTGGCTGCATACGTGTGTGAGAATGAGCGTGTGTAAAAAAAAAAAAAGCAAGCAAGACTGTGCAGGTATTTGCAGACTTCCAGAGCATTTAGCTGTTGAGACGATTCAGAAACTTGATTCTCTTTTGCTAGGTTCACACCAAACATGTATGTGTCATTCACTTGCTCACCCACGGGATGTTATTCCTCTTGAACATTCCATGATAATTCACCTCTTTTTGCTTTTGCATTGACTTTCTACACAACTTACTTAGTTCAGCGTTTGGTGTGAACCCAGCAATACCACACGATCACCATTTAGTTGTCATGTTTCATAAAAACTAAAAGTGTGTTGTTGGTGTTGAGGAAATTATTCATTTAAAAAGTAACCACCATCTATGTGCACTTTTCATAAATGTGGTAGAAACCAACTCTTTGAAGAAGAAAAGAGAACCTGGAGAGGTTAATAATTGTCTGATTAAAAGTGCCATATACTGCACTGAAATGAGCATGCATTTGCAATGGTATGACCTGTTATAGGGTGGTCAAATGTATATTCATATGACCTTTCTTTTCATTCAGCGTATATGCAGGAATTCTAAAGGAAATTTGAATACCTTTTTAAAGACCTTCGCAGAATATTTTAAGACCTTTGTCGCCACTTTAAGTTCTAATCAGTATCAAACCTTAAACTTAATAAACAGTTGCTATTAAACAGTTGTAGTTAAATAAATGAATGGAGCACAACCGTGCAACAGAACTTAGATAAGCTCGGAAGAAACAAACCTTGAATGAATAAATAACTTGGTTGTTTTTAGCGACAGGTTTCAGCCTCTCTTTTAACTGGTCTTTCTCCAACCAGGAGTATGCAAACTTGCATGATCCCATTTTACTGTCTGTTTCGCTCTATTCCAGGGCTATTCAATTACTTTGCCAAGGGGGCCAGTTCATGAAAAGCATCTCAAATGAGGGGCTGGAGAGATATGACTTGCAATATGAGTGATGACACAACAGCATGTAAGAGCCCATATGCTCTATTTTTGCTTCTTAAGACACCCTTGTTGTATTTTTCTACATTCAAACGGTTATACATTATATTTCGAAACTACGTAACGTCACAGCATTGTACAATAGGCTTTTTTTTGTGCAAATGTTGTATTTCAAAGCACAACAAAAGCAGTGCATTGCTCAAGTAGGTTTCTATATTCAGACACATTCATATGTTTTTCATATGCATTATTATGGATGCAACAATTATAGATTTTGGTTGTACGATTATATAGTCTGAAGAATAATGGTTTCACGGTTATTACGTCTAATGTAAATTAAAGCTTTATATTAGGTAAGTATTTAAATGAATGGTTGTTATTATGTGTTCATACATAATCATTTTAATAATTTGTAATAATTCATCTATATTTTTTGTTTACACTGCATTGAAAGCCATGCACAACTCTCACCGATACGGTGTGAGACGTTTTCTACTGGGTGTGCCTGTATATTAGCATATATTCTTACATTTGAAATAATGAATTTGTGTGCAGAAAAGACACGATATGTGAACGGCCCGCTGCTATAGTTAATCCAGTGTGCGCGCGTATTAGCCTCGGTGTATAAGCTCGGAATTTTAAACTAGCGCACAGGTGGCATAACTTTGTTTACTTACAGTTTTGATCTGCCCAACAGAACTGAGGCGTTGAGAAGCCTTTAAGCTTAAGTATCTAAATGTTTTTGGCTGCTCGCTCCTCTTACTCGCTTAATGTCAGGTGACTCACGCTCTACGCAGCCTTCAACTGCAGCTTGTGCTGTATTCTGAACAGACACAACTTCACTCCAGAACTACAGCAGCCGGTTTTCGACTGAACTGAATTTATTTCTGATGTCTTGGTCACACTATTTGGAGGGCTGGAACAAATTGCCTTGCGGGCCGCCAATTGAATAGCCCTGCTCTATGGTTTCGCTACATGTGAAGAGCGTCACATCACCTTCCTGCGTTTGTTGCAAATTACGAGACAACACCCGGACAGATGAGCTTGGCCAGATGCGCCCGGCCTGAACCAATCAAGAAAAATAAATACATTTTTGCTTTTTTGGAGTCAAACACTTTGGACAACGCTTAAAAGTTAAGACCTCGTAAAAATGGAATTAAGACTTTTTAATACCTTTAAAAGCCTTAATTGATTTATCAACTTTTAATACCTTTTAAGACCCTGTTATTGTTAATATTATTGAGACTCGTATCAGTGTAAGATATTTTCCACTATTTAAAAGATCTGACCCCTCACACATGTTGTTTTGACATCCTTCGGGTCTTCAAGGGTTAATTAAAGGGGTCAGACCCCCTAGTAATTTGCACCCTGAGAAATGCATCTACACATCCCAATTATGCGGAAAACAGAGTCTGCCAATGGCTGGCTTGGTGCAGCTGTGGTGAGTGTGGGCTGGATTGAGGGCCATAGTGAGTCCTTAAGAGGAGCTCCAGATGGATTTTTTGGTTGTGTGTTCTTTTTTCAAATTAAAGTTGTTAAACGTTTACTAATTCTGGAAAGAAATAGGTGGGAACGAGAATGAGTTTGAACTTTTACTACAGAAACTTTGCATGCATTTCCAGCGTAAATTCAAAACACTGACAAAAAACTTGACAAAGTGTAATATAAAAACTAGGGGTGTGAATCGAGGGGCCATCGATTCGGTTCAATTCGATATCTCGGTGCATCACGATGCATTGACGATGCTTTCCATACATAATTAGATTTTTTTCTTTACAACACAAAAAAATAATTTGTAGCAAAATCTATAAATACGTTTATATTTATATATTATTTGTAATACAATTTTGTCCTTTAATACAAGCAGTCAGATATATGAACTGTACCTTTAATTTTACCTGCTCAAAAAAAAAAAAAAAACACTCTTTGTGAATGTTTTAAACTCCAATACATGCACATTAGACAGCACGAGCATTCATAACAAACAAACTAATGTAAATATTATCCCACTTGCTTTTTGAGGGCTTACACCACAATGATTGGTCATTGTCTTCACCCGCTCAACAGAAAGGGCTGCGATTGGCTTTAGAAACGAAAGCGCTGTTCACCCATAAGTGACGCGGGAAAAACAGCCGCGGGTCAGTCTATATGTACATAATATGCGGTTATCAGGTAATCCGTAATAGAATAAATACAATACAATAAACTCGCACCACAGGCATGCTTGTGTCTGGATCCACAAGTATCACTTTAACAGCGAGAGAAGAGGAAATTTTACCTCACGAACATGCCAACAGGTCAAATGCTCAAAGTGTGTGTGTGTGTGAGTGAGTGAGTGAGAGAGAGAGAGAGAGAGAGAGAGAGAGAGAGAGAGAGAGAGAGATGGTTTTACAGCATTTCTCCCTAGAGAAATAACTGCTTGTGCTTTACCATTCCTCAGTGTCAGTGAAAGATTTGCTATTTAAGTAGTAGGAGTGTTTTATTTACTCACCCTCCCCATAGTATTCTACCACGACATCGCGCATAGGGGATAAATGACGTCAGTGCGTAATAACCAGTTATGATCTATTACTGAACTGATATCTAATTGTCCCCATTTGCATTGCGGTGCACCGAAAAAACAATTAATTTTGATACCCCAATAAAAACCCCCACTGCCTGCTAGTATTTTATAAGTTTGATTGCAGAGTAATAAAGACAGAATGCAAAAGTTTAAATCTTCAAAAATTTGCCAGCTACATGAAATATAAAATGAGTTTAAGGCAGTCCTTAAGCATATTAACTTCAAAAATGCATAACTTTCTTGCTGACTGCTCCCAGACTTTGGAACATCCTCCCTCTCAATCTTCCCCTTTTTGTTAAAACTTTTAAATGTTCCCTAAAACCCATCTAAATTCTTTCTTTTTAATATGTTTTTTCACAAAGTTGAGACCCAGTGTAAGCATGAGAACAATAAGACACAAGGTACTGACTTGAGTCTGCCCAGTCGACGAGGCATGCTTTTCTCTGCCTCTTGTTTTGCTTTGCGCTGAGCCTGCCTCATTTTGGTCCTGTGTTCCTGCTTCTTGAGGTTTGCACGAATAGAGCGCAATTGAAACAACTGCTGTTTCTTATCGATCACCTCACGCTCTGCCTTCTTCTGCAAGTCCTGTTGAAAAAATTAAAGATTTGAAAATGAATCAAGTAGAAATGCACAGTATTTATTAAACTAATAAATTATTGGCCAACCTGGGTAAAAGCGAATAAATAAAATTCGATTATACCAACTGATGAAGTGCGCTTGGTGGTAAATCAATTACCAGTCTGATGTATTCAAAATTCATTAAAAGTGTCACATGCTTGAAGCACTCTTGTATTCATTATTAATTTAACTTTCAGTGCACAATGTCAAAGTGCAAAAATGAAAAATAACATAGAAAAAAAGTGATCACTGCAGTTGCCGGGATGGTTTCAATCTCACTCTTTGAAATAAAGGTACAAAAGCAGTCACTATGGTGGGACCTTTTTAAAAGATACACTGTTGTACCTAAAAGGTCCCCACTGGTACCTTAAAAGGTATACTTTGTGTTTAACCCTCAGGGGTCTGAGGTGATTTTGGGGCCCCTGAAATGTTTTGACATGCCCTGACATTTGTGCTAATTTCAGCTACTTATTAGAAGGTATTGGCCAACATGTATTTTATTTGTATTCAGCACAAACTGTGCTACAATAATGTGACAAATATTAATGCATACGTATGTTTTTTAGAAAAAACAAAAATGCGTGGTTAGTAGAATTTAGAGATAAAAAAAGTAGCTGAAATAAGGTCCAAAGAAACACACTAAATGTGCCTGAACAAAACTTTTGAGTAACCAGTCTGGTAGGCTAAAATATTTACTTCACAATTATGTACAAATTATTTTATTCTCTTATTCAAAGAAAACATTACAAAGATTTACATTTTGTTAAGTTTGTTTGGCTCATCTCAGGTCTATGCGTGAGTGACAATGGTCATGAATAATTCACACCTGGAGAGACAAAAGACACTCCCCCACTCACCCATCAAGGACATTGTAAAGAAATATCTATCTGGAAAGCTAGACCAAACTAAGGCCCCGTTTACACTAATGCGTTTTCATTTTAAAACGCTTAAGTTTAGCTATGGTTACGCCATCCGTCCACACTACACCGGAGTTTTCGAGCCCCAAAAACGGAGCATTTTGAAAACGCTGGAGAGGTCGTTTTCATTCTAAAACACTGCTGCTCCGTCTCAGTGTGGATGGGGAAAAACGGAGACATCTGAAAACGGAGGCGTGGCTGCTGAGATTCGCTACCTGATTGGGGCTTTTGGACCATTGCGTATCCTTCCCTTATTCGTCAAGCCCCTATCACATGACTATTAACGCTACCGGAAGACGGCAGACCAGCCTTCACTGTAAACAACAACATGGACACAGAAATGGGAGCGTTGTTTGCACTATTGTCTGTTCTAGGCGCCATTGTGCGGTTAAACTCTGCCTTTTTTACTACAGCAGCTGCATATATTCGCAAGAGGCAAGCTATTGTTCAAGCACTCGCTAATCGCTCGCGTTCATCGTTCAACCAGCGTTTGTTAACTAACAATAGCCAAATGCCAAGCGAGACACATGCTTCCTGTTTATACTTGGATGCGCATGCCCAGAGTGCGCGAATGGTCACGTGATATACGTTTTTGGTGGAGTAGTGTGGACGGAGATAAGTTTAGAAACGCAAGATGAAACGCTAGTGTGGACGCGGATCGGTTTTGATCTAAAACGCCGTTTCAAAATGAAAACACAGTGTAAACTGGGCCTTTGTTTAAGATCATCAAATAAATTTAAATATTAGTCAAAGATAACACAAGTAAACATCCTGTAGTTTTAAAAGTTTGTTTTTATTATAAAGGGAATACAAATCTCAAAACTACATAATCCTGTGTGAAAAGGAGTTTGACCCCTAAACCTAACTGGTAAGTGTTTTTCAATAAGTCGGTTGCAGTGTTGTGGAGGAATTTCGGCCCACTCGTCTTGGCAGAATCATTGTAATTCTGCCACATTATAGGGTTTCTAGTAGGGGTGTGAAGGATCATGGTTGATCTGTGATCATTCAGATCATAACCAACAGTTTGGCACACACGTGACCTGCAGATTAATAACTTAACTTGTCGAATAATCCAACATTTCTAACGATTGCGGATTTCACATCTTTCAAACAGCATTAACATTTAATCTTCACTGTAAAATCCAATGATGAGAGAAGTTGTGGTGGCACCTAATTCTTTCTAAGGTTACTAAATGCATTTTCTGTCAGTACTTGTTTAGCCTGCATTAATGCATTTAGTGTAAAGCTGCACAATTAGTCATTAAGTTCGGTATCTCAATTCAAACACCCACGTAACAAATTTTAAATGATGATTTGCATAGGTTTATTAATCTTTCGATGCACTGCTTTCAAATCTGATCAAGAAGATTCAGTTTTTACACTTTTCAGGTTCAAGCAACCAAACAACACAGACGTACTGGGATAACAGTTTATAATTTAGATATAAACATTGATCTTTATGGTAAAGATTAAAATCACAGTTTAATGTAACATGACGCTCGTAAAACTGTAACATGATCCAAGCCATGAGAATTGTGATATGTTACACCACTGATTTCTAGCATGGATTGCCTTTATTGGCCCTATTTCCACTGAGCACCACCATACTGTACCATTTTTCAGGGTACCGAGCACAACAGAACAGTACCATAAGGGTGGAGCTAGACCCACAGCTGAATGCTATTGGTGTACTGAGAATTGTCACCATTACGTGCAACAAGGAAAATAAAAACAAAGAACGGCCCATTTTTAAATACACAGCCGAGACATTACACCGTAATAATACATATAATAATGAGCCATGGCTGACCCGAGCTCAAACAAACCTCGTTGTTATCTTGTGATGAACAGAAAGATGACAAAAAGAATCTGTCGTGTGTCCTATTGTGTACAAGGCTGTCTAAAAGCGTGTGGAAAGTGTGAGTGGTTTTACTTTTTCTTTTTACTCTGAGTGCGATGGCGCAACTTTTTTTTTTAAACAATGAACTTGAGCTCATGCTAATAACTTGATGTGCGGCTTTTCACATTCTTTCAGGGACAAACGCGAGACTGAAGCATGAAAAAACAAATGATTCTTTCAGCAACCCAAAAAACAAACAAACTGCTGTTTGATTATCATTACCTTTTGTACTATTATAAACACAGAATGACTTTCTAACAAGAGGTTACATATGCTGGTGAATAATAAAGATAGAGACAAGAGGTGATACAGCCTGATAAAACGTACCACTCAGTGTAAATGAGGCATAATAAGTGCATACCACAGCATCTCAATTGGATTAAGGTCAGTTTTTCTTCAGCTATTCAGAAGTGAACTTGCTGTTGTGTTTTGCATCGTTGACCTGCTGCAGAATCTAAGTTCAATTTAGCTTGAGGTCACTAACAGATGGCCAGGCATTCTCCCCGGGGATATTTTGGTACACGTTTTGTTTTCCCTTAATAAAAACCTTCATTTAAAAACTGCATGTTTGTTTTATCTTTGACTATTTAAATTAGTGAAAAATTTGATGATCTGAAAAAAATATATATTATAAGTTTGGCTAAAAAAGAAATGGTCGTGCCCAACTGAGCCTGGTTTCTCTCAATGTTTTTTTCCTTCAGTATTGTAGTAATATTTCAGGAAACTACCTAGTGAACGTGAATAAAGTTACTAAGTTATGTCTTCTAAAATAGAATGAGCTTTTGATGACAATTTCTTACATAGCCATATGAATAAAGAAACGTTTAAGCACACACTTATCAAATTTGAGGAGACAGTTAAATTAACACTATCTGAAAAAAAATATTTGAAATTTGGCCAAATGAGAAATGGTCGTTCCCAACTGAGCCTGGTTTCTCTCAAGGTTTTTTCCTTCACTTTCGTCAATTGGTGAAGTTCGTTTCTCGAAACTGGCTTGCTTGGTTTGGGATTTGTGGAGCTGCGCATGGATGGATTTACTCTTCAGTGTTTGGACCTTCAGTAATAAAATTAACTAAATATGTGCGTTGTCTCCACTTAACTTTAAGGGTCATGAAACCTCTTGTCTTAGCAAAATAGTTTCATTATGTGCATGAAAACAGTTAATTTTGCACAACACCAATGCAAACCCACACACGTCAGGAAGATGGAGAGTGATTCTGAGAGCAGCATTTACGTAGAGCGGTTCTGAGAGCTGTGTGGACGTGGAGGATTCTCCTGATTCTCCGTTTGATTGCATGTAGTGCAGGTACACCACCTTTTTGAACATTTGAACCTTGTACACAAACATGAGCGGGCATGCAGGAGAAAGACGACACTTTTTTTCATTTGGCCACAAATGTCACATTACACTTAATGTAATGTGGCTTGTGTTGTATTTTATTACATATTGCCCACAGTATTGCAGTAATATTTCAGTAAACTAACTAGTTAAAGTGAATAAAGTTACTAAGTTATGTCTTCTAAAATTTAACAAGCTTTTGAAGGTACATTTAAGCACACACTTATCAAATTTGAGGAGACAGTAAATTAACATGATCTGAAAAATTTATTTTTTAAGTTTGGCCAAAGGAGAAATGGTCATGCCCAACTGAGCCTGGTTTCTCTCAAGGTTTTTCGTCAATTGGTGAAGTT
The DNA here is from genome assembly GCA_903798205.1 of Danio tinwini. NCBI lineage: Eukaryota > Metazoa > Chordata > Actinopteri > Cypriniformes > Danionidae > Danio > Danio tinwini. The sequence goes on from CAIGQZ010000692.1 coordinate 4,975,634, forward strand.
CGTTCCTCGCCACTGGCTTGCTTGGATTGGGATTTGTGGAGCTGCGCATGGATAAATTTGCTCTTCAGTGTTTGGACCTTCAGTAATAAAATTTAAACTACACTGAACTTAAATTAAACTGAACTTCAACTCTGAAAAATGGACTGACGCAGTTTTAATTTCAATTTACTAGAACTTTTATGTTAAGCTGCTTTGACAATCAACATTGTAAAATCGCCATAGAAATAAAGATGAATTAAACTGAATTATCTGTATCTGAAAAAAGAAATGACATATGCATCCCTAGAATCAAAAGATTGATGTCCTACTTGGTCAACAACCAAGTACATTTTGCTTGCTTACCTTGATCTTTTCAGCCTTCTCTTTTTTCCTTTGCCTCTCTGTTTTTTTTTCCTGTGTTGCAGTTGGCCCAATGACTGCGTCGTCAGCATCCCCATCTAGATCTTCTAGCTGATCCTCATCTTCTTCAATTAACCCCTCTACCTGCTCTTTAAAGGTGCTCTCCTGCATAAACACAAACAAATTCATATTTAGGAGAGCATGCGGATATGTTATCTAAACCTGGAGCCAGTGCCTGAAGTACAATGCCAGCTCATTTACAGGGATAGTTTACCTAAAAATACCATTTCTGTTATAATTTATTCAGCCTTCAATTGTTCCAAACCTGTTTGAGTTTCTTTCTGCTGTTAAACACAAAGGAAGATGCACAAAAAGATTTTGGAAAGAAGCAGCCACTAAATTTCATACTTTTTGTGCCTACAAATAATGTCAATGGCTGCTAGTTTAGTCTTTAACAGAAGAAAAAACTTAATAGAAGTTTAGAAGAACTAAAGTGCAAGTAAAGTGAAAAAAATAATAATAATAAAACACCCAGTAAAAAAAATGTGTTGTGTCCACTTAAAGGGTCATGAAACCTCTTGTCTCAGCAAAAAAGGGGAGTTTCATAATGTGCATAAAAACAGTTAATTTGCACAACACCAATGCAAACCCACACACGTCAGGAAGATGGAGAGTGATTCTGAGAGCAGCATTTACGAAGAGCAGTTCTGAGAGCTGTGTGGATGTGGAGGATTCTCCAGATTCTCTGCTTTATTGATTGCAGTGCAGGTACACCTCCTTATAAATTTGAACCTTTGTACACAAACATGAGCGGGCATGCAGGAGAAAGATGACACTTTTTTTTCATTTGGCCACAAATGTCACATTACACAAAGTAAAATGTGTCTTGTGTTATATTTTATTACATATTGCCCACAGTGTTGTAGTAATATTTCAATAAACTACCTAGATAAAGTGAATAAAGTTACTAAGTTATGTCTTCTAAAATTGAACGAGCTTTTGACGACAATTTCTTACACAGCCATATGAATAAAAGTAAATTTAAGCACACACTTATCAAATTAGTGAAGACAGTAAAATCAACACGAACTAAAACTGTAGCTTTAAAAAAAAAATAAAAATAAAATAAAATAATGAATATATTAATTTCAAAGGAGCGATAGCCTGTACTAAAATGGCCGCTCTATTGACACATTCCTTCCAGACAACAACAGGGTAGGCAACATGTAAATATCTATGTAAACGGAGCACTGATGACTCGTCTCTGAACAATGACACTGTAACATGTTAGTTACTCACAGGTAAGACATAGGAGTCAGAGAAAAACTTTCTCATGCATAATAATGCAGTTACATCTCATTCATAATAGTGCAAGGTGACTGGATCAAACCAGCTCTTTCTCATGAACTAATGCACAGAGACTCTAAAAATCAGACGACGTCACTGTGTACTCGTGGCCATTCACCACTCAGAATTTGTCATTTACCTCATGGCCATGAAGTTTCTTCAAAATTTCTTTTTAAACTGGAAAAACAAATTTGCTCTAACCAATGCAAAAATAATCAATTTTAACTTGATAGTGAATGATGTCCTAACAGTGTTTTTATTAATCTGCCGCACACATACATCTTTGAACATCTCGAAAAAATGTGCTTTATGGTTTATTGGCCTTTTAAAACTACAACCTATTTTGTCTTTTTACTGTTTAAATGATTTTAAAAATCTATGCTGCAAAAATGTTTCAATGCCAAGTTGTGGTTAAAAGTGTGGTGACTTTTTCCATTCCTGTAAAATTGACCAAATTTCAAATAGAAGTAAAGTATTTTCAGATTTTGAATTTGTTGGACAAATCCCGCATGGTGACCAACAGAAAGCTGCTTGGTTTAAAAGTGAGCTAATTTCATTATTAACCCTTTTACCCCAATGAGATTTCCCCAAAGTTTGGTATTGTGACTGCATCCTGAGGAGGTAAAGTTTGAGGTTGTACCTCAGTGGCAATGTCCTGATTCACAGCAAGCTGTCGTGCTAACTTTTCTTCCACTTTCAGCTTTTTGACCTCCGTCTCATGTGCTTCACGAAGCAGTTCCTACGAAAACAGACAATGATGCCAAAAACATATGTCATAATGAAAACATTCTATTATAAATTAAGTTATTCATAAGAGAAAAAGACAGCATTTTACCTGGTGAGAAAAGAAGTCTGGGTTGTATGAGCCTCCAGGAGCAATGACTTCAATAGCAGGAAGCACTGAGGGTTTCTCATTCAGTCTATCTGGTCTCTTGAGGAGGAGGAAAAAAAAAGTTCAGCACCTGAACGCAACAATGGATGGGCTGTTCTCACAAAACCATTAAAACAACACGGCATTTAAGATTTTAAATATAAAACTAGTATTAATAAAAAATATTTAAAAAATAATAAAAGACAATACTGTTTGCTACAAAGCAGTAATTTCAACATTTTATGGCATTTTCTACTGAAATTCTCTTTACAGAAATGTGTCTGTGTCCAAATGTGTTTGTGTTGCAATTTAAACAAATGAATGTCAACATTTTAGAATAAAAACTAAATAAATCATTCTAATAGATTTTTAAACATGTCAGAATAAAATATTTCCTGAATATTCATGTATAATGATTAAAAAAATTGAAAAAATGGAAAATGACTTGTCCATGACTGATTGTCTCATCCTTCACAACTTTTAAAGAACTGACTTAAAAACCATTAAACTTTATTTGAACTAAGTTTAAGAGCACGAGCAAGATTCAAAATGGATAAGAAGCATAAAAAGGTCTTAGTATTTTTTATTCTTAACTGTAGCTCCCACTTTTTGATCAGACATGACATGTTCAACTCATATGATTGCCAATCTTTAATGCTTTGGTGCACATATTTAAACTTGGTCTCATTTTAAAGAAGACATATGTCAGATTGTTCATATAAAGTTAAAAAAGTAAACAAAAAACTACAGTTATGTGCCTTTACGTTTATGAAAATAATAAAACATTAAAACGTTATATTAAATAAAGTTTTATAAATTGTGTTTTAGCCTAACTTTGACAGTAAATCAGAGCTAAATATCTGAACAAACTAAATTCCAAATATTGTTATTTTTCATGCTTTTTACAATATTTGTAAAGAAGACATACAATTCTAAAGCAGTATGTTAGGTTTGTTGTGTGCATGTATGTATATGTATGCATGCATGTATGTATATTTAATACAGAATACATTTGTTAAGTTAAATAAATTGATTCATTTTTTATAAATGATTTATTAAAACTTTTTAATCTGTATTTGTAGATAGGATTTTGTATTTTTAGTAGGAATACAAGTTCTTTGCATGCCTGTGGCTGCCAGCAGTCAAAAAATAATAATCACTACATTCTCTATACAATGTCAAACTGAAAAACCGGTAATGCCGGACCTTAACTTATCAAACTGAAAAAGCAGAAACAAACAGCACTTGATACAGGCAATATATATTTGTAACCTGCTAGCTATACAAGTAATCATGTATTAACTTCCTAAAACAAAGCTAATCACAATCAAAAAGAACACAGTCCTCACCTTGATAAGCTTTTTCTTAGTCTGTTCAAGGTAGAATGGATCAGCTGTCTCAGGTGCTGTTGGACAATGAATTGAACACTTTTGTTACTATATACACATGTCCGAAATTAGAGCAAGTCCAACCATTGACTGTACTCACTGCCTTTGCTCCACAGGTCATAAAATGGCCTTTCTGGATTATTATTGGCCACAGGTTTTTCTTTAACTGACACCCCAGAGGCAGCTGCTGCCCTTCGGAGTTGAAGAAGCTTTTCTCTTCGAGGCAACACACCCATAGCTGCCAGCTTAGCTGCTTTTTCTGCCATGCGCCGCTGCTTTTTAGCATTGGGCTGTTGGTTGGCCAGTACACTGGGGGAAAAAAAAGTGATTATTAGATACCCCAAATTCTATACAAGATTCTGTATAAAATCCAGCTAACCAGTTCTGAAGTATTTTTTCCTAATATTTAATATATAACTTCTCAAAGCAAATCGCAAACTATACTTTTCACACACCCATTCACACTGTACAGTACACTAACATAAATAAATATTTAAAATATAAAACTCTAGGCCATTTAGTATTAATATTAATAACAATATTAATGTCACACTTGCTGCCGCTACTCCACTCCCCAAATTAATCATCAGCTTAGTTACCATTTTTATTAATACTATTATTACTTTACTTACCCATGTAGCTGCATTAAATACCACATTCATACATTTTTAGATGCACCCATCTCATGTTTTTTTTTCTCTGTCTTGTTTTTGTAGGGGTGCAAACGTGCCAGAGTAAAAAAAAAAGTGACAACCACAATTCTTTTTAAATTGTTTATATACATAATATATTTTGAGTGCATTTAATGCAAAAAAAAAAAAATTTCCAAACAGTTATAAACAGTTTATTAAAATAAAAGTGTGCTCACCTTGCATATTTAGGAATAGAAAAATACTACATTTACTTTCAAATGATTGCAATACAATTCAACTAAATGTAATATTTTTGATGGTTCTTTTGATTTTACCTTTTGATGGTTCCTTTGATTTTAAATTGCATTAATATTTTCCCCCAAAATATTCATTAGGGTGTAGTACACATTTTTGCACTGTTATTTTAAGTTATTTTGTTAGATTAGTACCAGTTTTGGATTTAGTACTTACTAATCTAAGGCTGCATTTACACTGATGTGGTGTCCCCTGATAAATCGGGGACTAAGCCGAAGCATAGTGAGTATGTAAGAACTATAATATTGCACATCTTTACATATATAGCTGGATATTTGTAGGGCTGGGTGATGGGGCTGTGCGATCTGGGGAAAATATCTTTCATTATTAACTACATAATGGAAAAAGAAGGCTTTAGCTTTAGAAACTTGTGTTGCTCGCCTGGCTTTTGAAGAGAATAAACAATTTCTCCTCAACTTTTTTTTACTTTTTGACCTGATTGTGATATTGATCAGATGACACGTCAAACAGACACAGTGCTTGTGCCAATTTTACACTTATTTTTCCCCCATTTCTTTGGTCCAAATCAACTAAAAAAAAGCGCTTTTAGCTTCTCCCCCAGCCTCCCGCTGGCCTGCAGGTAACCACGCTAGTGAATGCTGCTCTCTCATTGGCTGTAGGTGATCGCGGATGTTATTTTCAGTCAGAACACATTCACATGGCATGATTGGCATTGCCGACAGCTCCAAATATTTAGCATGCCAAATATTTCACGGGCATCAGCGACTCATCGGCGATTCTCTCATAACGCGTCCTTGATAGTTCATACTGTGTGATTGTCACTCGCGTGCATGAGCATCGATTTGCCTGTGATTTCAGGCATTTGTCTGCGATTTCTCAAAACCTGTCGGTGAGTCAAAATCAGGGCTAAAATCATGTAGTCTGAAGATTAATTGTTTTTGTTCCCTGTCTGTGACTTTGAAACCAAAATAACCCCATATTATCCATGTCCTGTTTTTCTTTGATATTAATTAGTCTTCGATATTAATTAATGCATCTGAGGTGACAGACGCCATTATCTCACTAGTCCGCGCTTTCCTGCTTGTTTGTTTTTTTATTGTAGACAATCGCATAGTTCATTTGCACAATTCTGATTGGAAAAAACAAAAGTGTGCTCACTCAATTGGCTAGTAAGTATGTCACACACAGACGGTAGTCAAGCATTTGCTCTGGGCGGGGGAAATTAAATAATATATATAGATTTCTTACTGCAGCCTCTTGCAATTAGCTAATCGCAACGTTTCAAATCACGATTGCGATTCGATTAATGGCACAGCCCTAATGGGTGATAAACCTAAAATCAAAACCTCAATTAACTGAACACTTTGCCTCGATTTCGATTATTAAACAATTAATTTTATTTTGAATGGTTTGTTTACCCCCTTACACATCATGTTATCTTTTTTGTACTTTAAATATACTTAATATTAAAGGTGAGGCATGTTTTTCCAATGATAATGTACATTTCTATTATGATGAATACTGAAATCAAACAACACATTGCTTGAAATAAAGACAACACTTTTTGTTTTTGCAAACAAAATAAACATCAAAACTAATTTCCATGTCAGAGGTGGAAATATCAAGCAAGCAAATTTATATTTATGGTCATGTGAAAAGCAGAAAATATATATATTTTTTTAAATATAATTTTTAATTATGCAATGTAAAAATGATAAAACAATACCTTGCACGTACAATAATATTTTTTTTTTTACGGTAGAACAGTGTTTGCAGTAGGGGTGTCAAAATTAATTGTTTCTTCAGTGCAGACACGGACAATTTGGTATGGGTTCAGTAATAGATCATAACCGGTTATGTACTGACGTCATTGATCTCATATGTGCTGTCGCGTGTCGAGCGCGAGTATTTACAACGCTCTACTTAAAAACGCAGAAACTGTGCACAATTTCACTGCGTGTGTGTTTTCTGGACAGACTTTCACTGATACTTACAGCAGAAGCTCCTATTTCACTGAGATTGAGAGAATGAAAGTAAACTCTCTCACACACACACTGTGGCACAGTGTTACTCATCTGTAAAAAGCGCAGCATATAAGAGCCAATCGTAGCCCTTTCTGTTGAGCGGTTGACCAATCATAGGGGTGTAAGAGAACTTGGTAGACAAGGATCAGAAAGCGAGCGGTATATTCATATTTGTTTATATTATTTGCTATAAATGCTCGTGTTGTTTAAAGGTACAGTTTATATATCTTACTGTTTGTATTAAAGGACAAAATTGTATAACAAATAGTATAGAAATATATGTATACATTTTAATACAAAAATTGCTGTGCTGTGAAGAAAATATAAAACTGTGTATGGAAAGCATCATCAATGCACCGTGATGCACCGAGATATCGAATTGAACCACATCGATGGCATGATAATCGTAACCGAACCGTGAGACCAGTGTAGGTTCACAGCTCTAGTTTGCAGTCACTCAAACTGATTTGCTGAAGTAGAAACACAGATGGGATCCATGTATACATCTATACAATTCACCATTATATAACTCACACAGTTTTCTAAATATAACAACATTACACCAACAAATGCCCTCAGATCTCAGAAGGCAGTTCACACAACAGCCCTCCGAGTTCCATTGTTTATCTTCACATTCCCAAAGAAATACTGGGAGCGCAAGGATGAGATCATCAGTGGGCAAGAGCTCAGTCAAAAAGAGGACAGATTGCAATTAATTCTGAAAGTAAATAGTACTGTACTTACTTTTTTGGAGCAGGTATGTGGGAATCCGGCTGAAGAATTAGATCTATCCGCAAAGGTTTAGATCGTTTACCTTTCTTGACTGTCGTCTCTAATAATAAGAACAACACTATTGAATTAACTACACAATGACACAGTATATACAATTAGGAGATAAACAGATGTGTTTTATACATACGTGGTTGTTTATCTTTCACTTTTTCACCAGTGTCGACGAAGAAGAGACTGTCATCTGGTTTTTCAGATATCAACCCCCTATGAATATCGAATGAAGATGATATAAACAAACGTATTAGTATTTGTTCAGAATCCCATTGCTGACTGTATTATCAAGTGATAGAGATTGTGTAGATAAGTGCTATAGTAACACGTAGAAATACAGTGGCTTTAATAAGAAAGAAAAACTCCAGATGAATTTTGAGTGTACAATGTAATACATATTAATGGAAAATAATAAAAATACAACGATGAAATGCAAGTTACAACGACAAATAACAACCCCGCGATGCTGTCCAACTTTACAGCTATAAACAACCTAAATTACGTTTTTGTACATGGTCTACTAGAAAGAAGCTCGCTATAGATGTACTAAAATATTAACAAACGTTTTTACAGAGATAATATAACCGTTTCCCTTGAAACCATTCCTTAATAACCGCCTTGTTTACTCTGCTCAACATCTGATCACTAACCCTGTGGCTTTCTCCTGAAGCCGCACGTCGTCCAGAAAGTCTTCCACATCTCGGATATCACTGTATTTGTTCCAGTTCTTTTTCTTGTTTTTGTTCACTCTCTTTCGCCGTTTGGCATTCGAAATATTACCATCCAAGTCGGATTTAAGAGGTAAAAACCCTGGCTGAGACGCTGCCATGCGTTTGTGCTTCCTAGCGGCCGCCATGATGGCGTGTAAGAGGCGGAGTAGGGGAAACGTGCGGGATGACGTTTGTTTGTGAATTTGACTCATGAATATTTAATGTAGACTTTTAAAATCCCCTGCTTTTATACAAGGTTTTTGTCAACGAACTTATTTTGTTAATGAAGTCTCTCAAAGCTGTAAAAATGTAAAAGCTCTGTAAGCTATTCTGCTTTAGGCGTCTTGTTTGATTGTCGTTTGTTTTGCTGTGTTTGTAAATTACCATAGGTAAATTACTAATAAAAAAAATATATATATATTTTTATATATCAGTATGAATTTATGAAGAATAGAGACAGTTATTTCAATGTATTTCCTAATTATACATTCAATACTCTGGGTGGCATAGACTTTTTGTTGAAATGTAATTTTTCTGTTGACAAAATTCCAGTTTTCACAAACAAGCCCAACTATCATGAAAATTTGTATATAATCACAATATTTCACCCCATAATTGATTTTACTATGGAATAACAAGAATGTTTTATTTAAAAACAAAAAAATATTAGAATTGGTTCAATAGTGAGGCAGTTAAATAACCCACATGGATGTTTATCTTGTACTGAATTAGTTAAAATATTTAAATTACCAGTTAAACTAAGATAATTCGCTATTGTTTTGGACGCAATTCCGAAGGGTGTGGTTTTGCTTTTAAAAAAAATGTATTTCAGAAGGGATTAGCATAGGTAATCCTTGTGAAAACATTTTCATTGAAAATATTGATGTTTTAAAACAACAATGCTCTCTGCTCGTTGTCTCTACCTACAGCAAGATATTTTTGCCATTCATTATTTGATAATATTTCTTGGGTTAAAGTTTGGAAGTTGACAAATAGGTTTTGTATAAATAACTAAATTTAAGAAGTGTCTTGCAAAATACTTCATAGAATCCATCCTGCTAAACATAAACAGCGAAAGATTCAAATGTCATATTTTTATATATATGTGGGAATTTGTGGGCAAGAAAAAGAAACAATTTTGCATCTTTTTTCATTGTATTCACTCAAGAATATTTTGGAAAGATTTGTAATTGTTTATTAACAAAAAAATGAAGTATAAGAGAGAAAACTGTTTATTTGATGTTCTGTTTTATTCGGATAATGAGAACTTAAACTGTAAAGGACAACATGTTTTTAATTTGTTTATGTTATTAGGAAAATACCATATACATAAGTGGGCTCAATGTAAACCAAACTTCTTTAATTTTGTGAATGACTTCAAATTATATGTACATCTTTTAGAACAATCACACAACAAAAAAGCACTGAAAACATGCAATGCTCTAAAAACATCACAAAACTTCATGTAAATGTATTATTATTATAATTTGTTTATATTTTTCTCTTTCAGAAAACTATGTGAATGTAATACCTCTTGTTTCTGTTGCATTTGATTAATAAATACAATAAAAAAGCCCGGGCAAAAGAAAAGCCCGGCTACCTTCGTACGAAATCTAAACCAAACTGTTTTAGTTTTGTGTGTAGCTCC
>CAIGQZ010000692.1:4990651-5002851 GCA_903798205.1 Danio tinwini
TAGAAACATCTGCCATAAACTGAGAATGTAACTTTAATTCAGATTCAGTTTCTGAATTTGACATCACCATATTCATATGGTCAAGCAACAAATGGTAATCAGTATCTGACATTGATAGCTATAGTATGTATTAACATATTTACAGTTTGCTAATGTATCTGTTGTGTTATTTTATGAACTGGATAATATTCATTTCTCTGGATGCTGTAATGTACACCAAGTTTTGATGTCAAGTAATTATTTTATTTTATCATTTGGTGGTAATTTGACAATTATATTTTGACAGGTCATTGTTAGGCATTGTAAGGCAATGTTTAGGCTACCCTGCTGAAAAAAACTGCTTAAACAAGGCTATGCTAGGCTGGTTGGCTGGTTTTAGCTAGTCGACCAGGGGTGTGCTTCCGAAAACCATGGTTAGCCAACTAAAGTCGCAAGTTCTTTCGTTACAAACATAGCTAGCTGATTTGGCATTTCCCAAATCCATCATTCCAACGAACATTCGCACACTGCGTCGCAAAATTGTATGTTTGCGACTACACCTCTGGAGCTGTAGTTAGAAGCATAGTACCTGGTTGTGTTCTATTCCCAGTTATGCCCCTATACCCTATTTGTTTTGAACATTCTAACATTTAAACTTGGAATTATAAAAAATAATAAAGCATTAAAGTCATCTCTCTTAAGTGTAATTTGCTTTCAAAGTGTTTTTACAGTTCAGTTTTAACGATCTTCATGTTTACAATTGCGCTCCCTTCGCAGTGCACTTTGAAAACATTGAAGTCATTTTGAACACAGCCGTGGCTCATGACGAAAGCTATAGGTGACCTATTATTTAAAAGCGGAATTTATGTTACGTCTCCAAAGCTTGTGAAAGCAAAAAACATAGCATACGTTAATCGTATGGGCCTGTTGGTTAAAACATTTCTGCAGTGGTTTGCATGTGTCAAATTGTAAAAGCAGACTTAAAAAAAAAAAAAAAAAAATCCTACTTAATAATAATAATAATAATCATTATCATCATAATTATTAATATTATTAAAATAGGATTTTTTTCATTTCATAAAAAATATTAAATTACATTTCTTAATAAATAGCCTCATTATTTATTTATTTATATGATTTATATATGATATTATAAGTGATTTTATGTTTTAGAATAGAATATGTAATGTTCTCAATAATATTTGTAAAGTAAACATAGACCCAATATGTGCCGTTTACATATATTTCAATTATGGAAAACGAGTGCACATTTTTACCAAAAATAATATTAGAGTTTTTTTTAATGCATGTGCATGTAAAACAATACAGATTGCACAAATAAAATGATGGGGTTTTTCTCTAAAGAAGTTGTTACCACCCCGTTTAGAGCATCATTATGGGCGTTTTACGTTATAACTAACATGGTTCAAATGATGGATCTGCAACAGAGAAACTACCGTTTTGGGAAACACTCGTCACCTCATCGTTCTTTTCCCAAATGATGCATCATACTATGATAGTTGAGCCGCGAGTTACGTCGTTGTTTGGGAAACGCACCCCAGCCTGGTTTTGGAGGGGTTTTGGCCATTTCCAGGCTGGTCTTAGCTGGTCAGGGGTGTGTTTCCCAAACAACGACGTAACTCGCGGCTCAACTATCATAGTACGATGTAGTGATGAGTGTTTCCCAAAACCTGTAGTTTCTCTGTCGCAGATCCATTGCTTGAACCATGTTAGTTATAACGTAAACCGCCTATAATGATGCTCTAAACAGGGTGGAGTAACTTCTTTAGAGAACAACCCCGTCATTTCTTTGTGCAAATTTTATTGTTTTACACAAACGCTTATTTAAAATAAAATTCAATATTAGTTTTGGTAAAAACATGCACTCGCTTTCCATATTAAATAAAATATATGTAAATGGCACATATAGGGCCTATGTTTGCTTTACTAATATTATTGAGAAGTTGAACATTACATAGTCTATTCTAAAACATAAAATCACTTACAAAAGCTAACACTATTCTAATATCATATATAAATCATATAAATAAATAAATAATGAGGCTATTTATTATAAATATATTTACTTTAATAATAATATTAATAATATTAATGATGATGATGATTATTATTATTATTATTAAGTAGGATATTGTTTATTTTTTTATTTTATGTCTACTTTTACAATTTGCCACATGCAAACCACAGCAGAAAATTGTAACCAACAGGCCCATGTCATATACAGTACAGATACCTAATAAATAACCTACCATAAAATAAAATAATTAACGTATGCTATGTTTTTTATTTTCACAAGCTTTGGAGACGTAACATAAATTCTGCTTTTAAATAAAAGCTTACCTATAGCTTTTGCCATGAGGCTGTGTTCAAAATGATATTAATGTTTTCAAAGTGCACTGCAAAGGGAGCGCAATTGTAAACATGAAGATTGCTAAAACTGAACTGTAAAAAAACTTTGAAAGCAAATTACACCTAAGAGAGATGACTTTAATGCATTTCTATTTTTAATAATTTAAACTTGGAATGTTAGAATGTTCTAAATGAATAGGGCATAGGGTGGATAAGTGGGAATAGAACACAGCCAGGAACTTTGTTTCTAAGTACAGCTCCAGGGGTGTAGTTTCAAGTGTTCAAGTTTATGACACAGTTTGTGAATGTTCGTTGGAATAATGAATTTGGGAAACGGCAAATCAACAAACTATGTTTGTAATGAAGGAACTTGCAACTTTAGTTGGCTAACGATGGTTTTGGGAATTCACCCCAGGCTGGGAGATGACCAGCTAAAACCAGCTTGACCAGCCTAGCCAGAGGTGCGTTTCCCAAACAATGACGTAACTCGTGGCTGAACTATCATAGTACGATGCAACGGTTGGGGAAAGAATGATGTAGTGACGAGTGTTTCCCAAAACCCGTAGTTCCTTTGTCGCAGATCCATCATTTGAACCACGTTAGATATAATGTAAACCATCCATAATGATGCTCTTAAACGGGCTGGAGTAACAACTTCTTTAGAGGATAACCCCATCATTTCTTTGTGCAAATTATATTGTTTTACACAAACACACATTTAAAATAAAATCCAATATTAGTTTTAGTAAAAACATGCACTCGTTTTCCATATTAATTGAAATATATGTAAATGGCACATATAGGGTCTGTGTTTCCTTTACAAATATTAATGAAATCACTTACAAAAGCTAACACGTATTCTGATATCATATATTATTCATATAAATACATAAATAATGAGGCCATTTATTAATAAATTAAATTTAATATAAATAATATTATGAAATGAAAAAAATCATACTTTAATAATAATATTATGAATAATGATAATGATGATGATTATTATTATTAAGATTATTATTATTATAAAGTAGGATATTGTTTATTTTTAGTTTTTTGAAAAGTCTGCTTTTACAATTTGACACATGCAAACTACTGCAGAAATGTTCTAACCAGCAGGCCCGTGTCATATACAGTACAGATACTTAATAAATAACCTATTATAAATTAAAACCGTTAATGTATGCTATGTTTTTTGCTTTCACAAGCTTTGAAGACGTAACATAAATTCCGCTTTTAAATAATAGGTCACCTACAGCTTTCGTCATGAGGCTGTGTTCAAAAGTGCACTGTGAAGGGAGCGCAATTGTAAACATGAAGATCGCTAAAACTGAACTGTAAAAATGCTTTGAAAGCAAATTACACCTAAGAGAGATGACTTTAATGCCAAGTTTAAATGTTAGAATGTTCTAAATGAATAGGGCATAGGGGTATAACTGGTAATAGATCACAGCCAGGAACTATGTTTCTAACTACAGCTCCAGAGTTGTAGTTGCATGTGCATAAGTTTGCGACGCAGTTTGCGAATGTTTGTTGGAGCGATGTATTTGGGAAACGCCAAATCAACAAAACTATGTTTGTAACGATGCAACTTGCGACCTTAGTTGGCTAATGATGGTTTTGGGAAACGCACAAGTCATGTCATAATTGTTTTTTGTTTTCAGAAAGAGGTGGATCGCTTCAGGCGGCTCATCTGTTCACCAGACACTGTGGAAGAACTTGATCGTACATCAGGATGCAAAGGCTCCAAACAGCTCACCTGGGATGCTGTTTTCCGGTCCGTGACATATTTTTTTCAGTCTGTTGTTAGTTCTATTGTGCTAAGTGTGCTCAGATGCTTATAAATACTGATTCTTGCATACAGTTTTTTACAGAAATTTCTTAAAAAAGAGACTGAACTTCTACAGTCAGGAAAAGCCAACGTTTCAGCCTCCACTCAAGCAAACCGGCAGAAAAAGATGCAGGAAATTAGCAGCCTCATGAAGTTTTTCATCAGATGTGCCAACCAACGTAATGTCTGAGCTACTGGAAATGAAAGATTTGCTTGCAGCTGTAGAGAAAGTATTGTCCATTAAAGACAATAATACTTTTGTTCTGCAGGCGCTCCGAGGTTAAAGTGTGCAGAGCTGATATCTCATGTAGTGGAAGTTCTTCAGAGTCCATTCAGCTGTGTGGCCTATGGCGAGGACTACAGCAGTATTCTGCTAAAGAACATCTTGTCTGTCCGAAAATATTGGTGTGAGATGAGCCAGCAGCAGTGGCACAGTGAGTGCATGACCATTGTTGATTTGTGTGTAGATTTCTTTATTTTTATTTTATTGCCTTATGTGGGGCGTCAACAGTTTAAAGGGCACCTATGTTGGAAAATCTACTTTTCAAGCTGTTTGGACAGACAGACATGTGTGTAGGTATAGTGTATAGACCGTCATATTGGGGTGATAAAAGCACACCCAGTCTTTTTTTTTCAATTTAGCATAAAAACAGTGGACCAATTAGAGCGGTTTTGAGACAGACTGCAACTTTATGTAGGAGTGCGGTCCCCCCGCCCACCAATATTGATTGACAGGCGTGCATCACCATATTCTCAGTTTGTTGTTTACTTGTTTCACAGCGTTTGAGTAAAAGCGATGTCACCAAAGAAACATCCTTGCTCTATTTTTGGATGTAAGGCTCAGTGGGCTCAACACAAGAGCCTTCATCGTCCTGCGAATGAGCAACAGCCATTTTACATTTAACAGCCATTGGCGCTGAACACGCAGTGAATGGAACGTATCGAGTATCGGGCCAATAAGAACAGCTGATCCACAGAGTCTTTCAGCATTCTCCGAAAACACTCGATTGATCTCGGCTGGTGGATCAACATTCACCATGATCGCTCTCATCGGCGCCATTATTTGTAACTTTAGGTGGGTTTGCAAACGTGTACTTTTCATTCATCGTCATCCTTAAAGAGTCACGAAACTCCAAAACACATTTTTTGAGCTGTTGACAGTCATATATGTGTCCCACGCTGCTATAAACACTATTAGGACACATATATTTCACAAAAAAGGGAAAATTTTTGCTTTATTTTAAGCAAATTCGTTCTTCTGGGTTGAAACTAATTTTTGAAGCTGCGTCACAGCGATTAGATACTTGCGTGTAGTCCAGCGTGGAGAGTGGATGTCTGTACCTGCGAGTGCATCGTGACGTCTCTTGAGTGTGCGGCATCAATTCATGAGAAAGACTTGGTTCAAACCAATCAGCGCGCTCTATTGTGTATGCAGTGCAACTTCATTAATATGCATAATAAGTTGGGCGGGAAGTCGAAACTAATTTTCATGCGAAGCCACACACCCCTAAAACAACGACCCGTGTACACGCCCCCAAAATGACACTTTTTATAACATTATAATAAAAAAAATCTGAATTGTGTTTTGAACAGTGTTGCTTTTTGTTCATGGTGCAGTTCGCTTTCACACAATAAAGTTTCTAAACGAACCAAAATAGTTTGGTTAGATAGTGGCTGTTAAACTGTGTTATTTTTTTATCTCCCATGGTGCAGCTGATGTTTATTATACTGCAAAAAAAGATGAAAGAATAGGGTTCATATTTTAGCCAACTTGCTTATTAAAATAACTTGAATTGCAGATTAACATCACTATATCTATGAAGATCATTTTAGTGGTATTGAGGTCTTTTTGCAAAGTTAATAATGCACCTTAGGTTGTAATGTTTCTTTCTGAGTAGAATTGTAAACTAATCTAGTCTTTATGAGGGATGCACTGATCCCAATACTTGTATCGTACATCGGTTCGATACCGCATATTTTTGCTGGATCGGGTATCGGCCACCTGGTACCGATCCAAATCCAATCTTGCACATGCTCTATATTCTGTGTAATTTATAAGCCAACAAAAGCCACGAAGATAGCCTACTATAAGGCACTAGAAAGTTGTCATGTAGGTCTACTATATCCTAAATGTTTTGAATCCATTTTATAGTTAATGTGAAGTACAGATAAATATTCATGTGCTTCAATTCATCTTCAGTTCAGCGTTTCCCGCCACTGCGCCTGTCAATCTTTCTCCATTCATTCACAATTCAAACTGTGTGTCGTGTCATGACAACATGAAACATTTTCTCCAAGACTATTTGCTCCTGTTAATATGAGTAATCGGTGGAGAAATGCATTTAGTTCTGCATTAAATGGGTTCATTTTGACCTGCAACATGGGGTTCATCGCTGTTTCTATATCATGTTGCGCTGTGTCTGTTATATAGATCAGCAGATTGCATTTGCAACTCTGGAGTAGAGAGGGTTATTACCCACTCTTCACACACAAAGTAGGCCTACCTGAAACTTAGATTTTGGCCTTTTCTAATTAAACTAGAAAAGGCTCAATAATACATTGGGCAGATCCTCAACGCACTGATTTCTTCCCTTTGTGCTGCTGTTTTAGAAGTGTCTGTGAACCGGAGGGATGCAATCGCTTCATTCACGCGCCGGCTGCGCAGATGCGACATGCGCCGCTCCATAAGATCATTCTTACAATAAGTTTCTGTTCTCTCATCCTTCCGACTGAGTTTATTCTTCTGAGGGGAATACTTTCAGTGCTGCGAATAGTTTGTAAAGCCTGGCCCATTGTGGTCAAAGTAGTTGATTAAAGTAATAAAAGTGAAACTGATGGGCGCATATGGATAGTCATTAACATAAAATTATTTAGCCTAATATAGGCTACTCCGAAATTGTGAATATTTCACTGTAATTTTATTTATTTTCATATTTTATTTAACAGACCTGTTTGTCAGTTTGTATGCTGAAGCATATAAGTGGACCTTGTTTTGAACTTCACCTCAAATATTCTTGTTTATTTTGTAGATAACTGACCAACAAAAAATGCACTGAGATAACCAACAAATTATACCAAACGAAATTCGTTTCAAAAAGAAAATTTTTCAGACAAAAAAAAAAATTTCAGACATGCTTTCAGTTCCTCCATCTCACTCGCGCCGAGTTTAGACAAGGAATTATTAAGTACAACTTGCCTCAGATGGTTTAGTTTAGTTTGCGTCAAACTTATAGGAAAGTATCAGGCTTTGCTAAAAGGCTGATTATTTTACCAATGATTAGGGTCAATAGTGGTAGCCTATTACAGATTTCAAAGAAAAATCTTAATATTAAAACCATAAGCTGGACCACAACAGATCATATCAATGTCATAACGAATGCTCAAATAATGTAGCCTATAGTTTATAGCAAGCATCATGTTTTTAGTGAGATTGTGTCATCTGTCATATACAGTAGGCCTAAAGGTCTGTTATTTTTAACAAAGAATACATATTATTTGACTTTATCACTTTATATAGAAACTGTTTCATGTTAATAATAATAATAAAAAAAACGGCACAGTATCAGGATTGGATCTGTATCGGTCAAATTTTGGTATCGGTTTAAAAAGAAAATGGTATCGGTGCATCCCTAGTCTTAATGTGTTGTTCTAATGTTCTGTTTTTTTGTGCAGGTTTGTTGGATTTGTTCTGTGGGCTGTTTAATAGGGGAACCAGGTCAATCAACAGAGTTCAAGTGAGTCGGATCATCTACACGGTGGTTTGGGGCTGTTGTGTCCAAACGGAGGGATTGTCCAACACTCTTTTTAACTTCTTTCTGAAGGCTCTTAGCAACAGCAGGTATCATTCAATACATGTCACACTTTTTTGTTAATAAAAACAAACAAAACAGACAGAAAACGGTTTCTCTTGTTGTAACGTTCCTCAGGGCGGAAAAACAGCTGATGGTTCTGGAGAATCTGGTATCTGCGGTAAATGTGTTTCTGCGCTCAGTGCTTCTGTCCTGCAGGAAGAGGGTGTGTGGTCTGGGTGAGGAGGTCCTGTCAGATATGCTGTGTGTTTATACTGGGATGAGACCCAGCTCAGTACTTAAAGAAGAGCTTGTGAAATTTTTCCAAATTCAGCTTTTTGTTCATCACCCCAAAGGTGCAAAGACTACTGAGACAGGTAAATAATACAACAATCTATTCAAATGCACTGCATTTCAATATTTTACCTTCGCGGTTCTTAAAACAAGCTGTTAAAGAACATTCTTCAAACTTTGTAATAATTTATTATAAACAGACATACTTTTCCAGGGTTATATGTATATATGGGTTTATTTGTTACTTATCTTGAACACCTCACATAAAAGGATATGTGACATTTCTTTTGTTAGTAATTAAAGGGCACCTAGGTTACCCCTTTTTCCAGATTTAGTCTTTTGTGTCCCCAGAATGTGTCTGTAAAGTTTCAGCTCTAAACACCCATCAGATTATTTATTATAGCTTTCACTAGTTTGTATTTTATAGCTTTCAATAGCTCTTTGCTGTTTTTGTGTACTGCTCCTTTAAGGCTAGTCCTCCCCGCCCACTGTCTCACGTGCCCGTCAGCGTGCCTCAGTCTCTGCCCTTGGCTGCCTCAGACAACTGACAGACATAAAGAAAGCAGATCTCACGTAACGTTTGAGAGAAATACTACAGTAAGACCTTTACCAATAAGTATTCGATGCATTTGATGTGGAGCTGCAACGATGAGCCACACACAATGGCGTTACAAAGTTCACGCACACACACACACACACACACCACACAGCGCGGACACACACACATACAGCACGTGCATTTAGCTTTGCACTCTTTGCACGCAAATGTGACAGGATACAGGTTAATATCCACTGCTGTATGGATATCTGTTAGGTTAATGTACCAAATAAACCTGATTTAACGTCCACAAACCGGGACTGAAGCATCTTCTTTTATAATTGTACTGACACGCGGCTGTGGTGATGAAGTAAAGCTGAAGTAAATCATCATCAAATTCATTACACACATGCACTGTTTTAAAACATTTTAAACATTTGATGATGATTGATGATCCTAGCAAACTGAACAGACCTTTTATTCCTGGTTGCTTTACGCACGTCCTGTCTTGTTGATAGGATTATAAACGTTACTACAGAGACATGTTAATACGCAGCTGTCAATCAATTCGGTGGGCGGGGGGACCGCACTCCTACGTCAAGTTGCAGTCGGTCTCAAAACCGCACCAATTGGTCCACCATTTTTATGTTGTTAAATTGAAAAAAAAGGACTGGGTGTGTTTGAAACACCCCAATATGATGGTCTATACACTATACCTACACATATGTCTGTCCAAACAGCTTGAAAAGTAGATTTTTCTCCATAGGTGCCCTTTAAAGGGCATCCTACTTTTGTACTCTATTCTGATATCAAAAAACCTAAAGCTATCCACATGGTTAAAAGTGACTTTTAGATAAATGTTTAATATGCAACTCACACTTTCCTCCCAATAACAAAATAGGTGATGGTAAAAAACAACATCATCTGATCACAAGTTTTGCAATTTTTACATAGATAAACAGGCAAAATCGCAAAACTGTTGATGTTAATTGAAAATTCATTCACTCATTTTCTTTTCTGCTTAGTTCCTTTATTAATTAGGGGTAGCCACAGCAGAATGAACCACCAACTTATCCAGCACATGTTTTACGCAGCGGATGCGCTTCCAGCCGCAACCTAACACTGGGAAACACCCATACACTCTTGCACACACTCACATTCACTACGGCCAAGTTAGCTTATTCAAATCACCTATACCGCATGTCTTTGGGCTGGGGGGTGGGTGTGGGGGGGGACCAGAACACCCGTAGAAAATTAATGTGAACACGCAAGAACTTGCAAACTCCACACAGAAATGGCAACTGACCCAGCCGGGGCTCAAACCAGCGACCTTCTTGCTGTGAGGCGATTGTGCTACCCACTTCCCCATCATGCTGCCCCTATTTCAAAATTCATAAATTTAAAATAAGATCAATTCTAAAAGTCAACAATCATATTTTTCAGATCAAGCCAGTTTAATGTAAAACAGTTCAGTTCAGCACTCTTGCAGGATGTGATTTGACTGTAATACATCTCTTCAGGCCCTAACTATGCAATCCCAAAGGTGATAGTGGCAAGGAACCTAAATTTCATCAGGTGACAAAAATGGAAAAAAAACTGAAACCCCCCCCCCCCCCCCCCCCCCCCCCCATTGGCCTAATGGCCCGTTTCCACTGAGTGGTACGGTACGTGTCGGTACACTTTTATGGCCATTTCTACTGTCAAAAGGTACCTAAAAGCGAACCGTACTGTACATTTTCCAAAGAGTACCTAGCACGACAAAAGAGTACGAAAAGACTGATCGCTATTGGTGTACATAGAATCGTCACTAGATCGTACAGAAGCCAGAAGAATGAAAAGAAAGGAAGCGCCATTTTTAAATACACAGCCAGGACGTTACATCGTAATACTATGTAGGAATGGGTTTTAACCTCAGCGGTTCGAACTGTAGTTTTGCCGAATGACAAAGTTATCAGTATGTTGGTAAAAAACTGTACATTTCTAGTCAAACCATTCTTCTGCAATCTTATACCAAAAACAAAAATAAGGGCAGTATTAATAGCAAAAAATGTGGAAGAGCATTGCTATTATGTGATTGTATTGTATTGCAATATGGAGCAATTAAGTCTTGATGTTAAAGGTGCTGTATGTAAGTTTTTGACTCTTCTAAAGCATAAAAATACCATAATATGTGTGCAGATATTTAAGAAACATCCCAAGTGAACATACTTGTTTAACTGAAAAAATGCTGAAGTCAGATATTCTGCTTTGAAAATGTTTTTTTCCGTGCCGGAACGCTGTCTTTGTTTAGGTAAATTTAACCTCCACAATGCCAGTTTAGCCAATTATAATTCAGCACCCCGGGTTGCCTTGTTGGAAAACAGCGTATTTCATTCATTCATTCATTCATTCATTCGTTCGTTCGTTCGTTCGTTCGTTCATTCATTCATTCATTCATTCATTCATTCATTCATTCATTCATTCATTCATTCATTCATTCATTCATTCATTCATTCATTCATTTATTCATTCATTCATTCATTCATTCCGAAAGGCTCTGAAAGCATGCGTCCATGACCAAAATGGACATTATCAGACATTGAGACAGATTCAGTCCCACATAAGGTTATTAATTAACAAATGATATAAATATTACGAACGTAAACATTAGGTAAGCAGGTTACATTGTAACCGCATGTCCTAGCAACATGCTTTATGACGAGATACGCAGTGATGAGCAGTTTGGCTGTTTGCACCAGACGAAAGACCACAGAAATTTAAATACAACCTTTCAGAAGCACTGAATATGCACTCACTCACGAAACTGTACGGTTTAGAATCTATTCATACTCACATTGTTAGCATTTAGCACTACATATTTACCTGAGGTGATCACTGTCATAGATTTCTGTTGTTCAGCTGTGAGAAACAGAAGCCATTTCTTATATATCAATTCGAGGTGTTGGTTAAAACCAAAACTCCTTTTAATATGGAAAATATTTCCTCTATCGCATGTCATTGCTTTTATTTAGAACACAGTTTAAATCACTTGCTCCTGTACTCAATCTGGCAACCCGCGCTTGCGTTTATTTTGATCCAGGAGTGCAATACCTAGTTCAACCACTGGGTGTCAAACTTACATACTGCACCTTTAAATCAGAAGTAATTCACAAATACTTGAAAATGAAATGATTTAATGACAATAATTATCTATGGTTACAGCTGAATTAGTTATAAAATAACTGCATAAAAAGATAAAACATGAAATGGTAAAAACATATAATATAAATTGTACCCAGCTTAAATGTAAATTTAAAGTTTCCAGAGAGAGAGGGAGAGACAGGGGGAGGGAGGGAGGGAGGGAGGGAGGGAGGGAGGGAGAGAGAGAGAGAGAGAGAGAGAGAGAGAGAGAGAGAGAGAG
>CAIGQZ010000692.1:5051842-5080494 GCA_903798205.1 Danio tinwini
GTTTTTTTAACACAAAATATATTCTTAAGAATGTTAGAAACAATTAACCATTGACATCCATAGTAGAGAAAGCAAATTAAAGGGGGTTAAAGCATGACGGTAAACCATGAACGTGGTTATGAATATATTAAAACAGGTGTTTGTTTGTCGTAAAAATTCATAATAATGACAAAAAATACTAATTTGTGGATCTCCTTACTTCCGGGTTCAGCAATACTGCCGTGTGGCAGGTGTATTCTGGGAAATTTCTTACCCCTTCGTTTCAAGTGTGCTCCTAAAAAATTTTTGTTCGAAGGGGTGTCTACCCCTTGCCCTTAGCCCTACGCCTTTAAGCTAAAGAGAATTGGGACACCACTACCCCTTGATGTGAACACGCAAAACGACGGGTAGGGGTAAGGGGAAGGGCTGAGGGGTAGAATTGGGATTGGGCCTTAATGTATTTTTGATCAAAAAAAGTGCAGCCATAGTGAGTAACTTCTGAGAAATAATAAAGCCAAACATATTTCACACTTTTAAACAATAATGCATTACCACATCTTTTTTTTTATTATTATTTTGCTGCTCCACACAGTGATGTTTGTTCTCTATATCGGCAAGACCAGGAGGTTTGTTCTGCCATCCTTTTGTCTCTTCTGCCATCCATCCGCTGTCTGGGTTTAAGTTCTTCTGGGAGTGAGCAGGAAGAAGACATGGCGGATATTAAAGGCAGTCTGCTGAAAGTCATATCAGGATTCTGGTGAGTAACATACGGTACTTTTTCCTCAGACGCCACATACTCGCACCTTCATTTTATGAAATTATCCTTCATAGCACACAAAAACATTTTAAACTTTGAATTTGTTTTGCTTTGATACATTTTTATCACAATCGCATAACTATATAGCAGGTTTTTCTATAAATATAGCACTTTGTTTGAAGATTAGGTGTTCATTAAAATTGAAAAGAGAATTTAAAGATGCATTTTGTTTAAATTCATTCCCTACAGCTTTCTGGGGAATTCTGGCAAATGTACTTCCTCTGTGAGGGTGGCGTTAAGACAGTGTTTACTGGCTTTGCTTGAGGCAAGTACATTTTCACATTGTTCTTGTGCAGGCACATCACAAAGAAATCATGGACACATTTTTTTCATATTTTCTAACTTAATTAAACAAAGCAGCCCTTCTTATAATTTATATTAACTGCACTGTCAAATAATTTGAGAATGTTTTATTATGGTGGCTTGAAAAAGCCAACATACTGTTATACTACATAAACTTCTTCTTCTTCCTCTTCTTTTTAAGGCCCGTACACACCGGGATGCTTTTTGCTCACGTTCACCGTCGAGGTTTAGCTCCTCCTGACTAAATAAAGGGCGCCAATGTGATCGTGCACACCAACATGCAAAACGCCAGGCGTAAAAGCATCATTTTTAAAGAAATCCTCATGCTCATTTTTTTGTCCACCAATCAGATTGGCACTTTTGTTCACGTGCACGGACTGGTGAACAATATGTGCACGGAATTGTTCACTGGTGAACAATAATCATTTCTTCATCGCTAGAGCTGGAGCTGCTACTTGAACCATCCATGCTTGTTCGAGTCGCTAGTATCTTTAACAACAAGCGTGTTAACTTTCTCTCTTCTTCTTCTGTGTTACAAGCGGGTGTCAGAAGCTTAAAGTTGTGTAGCGCCATCTAACGTCAAGGAGTGATTTTGCATAGTCTTCTGCTCGACGGCAGTGAAAATCGATTGGGTTTAAATCCGGAAAAACGTCTCGTAAAACGCTGACGATAAATGCAAACGAAAAGCGTCCCAGTGTGTACGAGCCTTTAGACTATTTTAAGAACGCATCTCCTCCTAGACCGTTCATACTACAACCAGCAAACTAACTCCAACCCTCCAAACTAGTCTGACTCGGGTTGCTATATCTTTTCCAACTGATACGAATTATGGTTTTCTGAAAACTGACTAGGACAACTCAAAGTCCCATTGACTTAACATTATACGAAATATTGTGACCTCATAACTTTGGTGCAGACTGTCATACAGACTTAAGGTTGGGCTCATTTAACTCAGACTACTAAGTTCGCCCAACTTTGAAATGATTTTAAGGCAGAGGAGGACGGAAAGGGCCGTCTTCGTTGCTTGCGCCTATGGTTTATATATGGTGTCCTCCACCATTCAGAGGAATTTGTGAGTACGAGAGAGATCTCGGGTCTGGTGGGAGCAAATTGTGGCAACTGACCACTTTCCTTCATGTTTCCTCTGTTGTTGTTGTTGTTTACCGCATCAGCGTCTTCATACTTGATCTTCCTTCTACGTCATCAAACTGCGAAGAAGTACCACATTGTTGCAATTTTAATGACGTACAAAACGGAATGCCTCAATAAATCCGATCTGCCTGTTTACATCATAGTTGCATTGTCACAAATCCGTTTTATATCTGATTTATTTCCACATTTGAAGGAGGCCTGAAACCGATCTCTGAATATCTGAATGCATGCGTTTTGTTTTTGTGTTTACGCGGCCATAGAACAGATCCGATTTCTGTCACATATGAGCAAAAAATCAGAATTGGGTCACATTTAACTGACACGGGGTTTCCACAGGGTCTTAAAAAGTCTTAAAAAGTCTAAAATAAAAAAAATCGAAGTTTAAGGCCTTAAAAAGTCTTAAAAATTCGCTGTTCTAGGTCTTTTTGCACAGGTCTTAATTTTCCGATGTCCCTATAATGCTACGTCTAATACTCATTTAAATTCTTTTTGTTGCTGTTGCTTGGCTTTCGTGGAGTTGTAGTTCTTTGTTTCACTAGTCCGCGGTATTACAACTACACATGAGACCAACATGCAGTGCGCGTGGCGAATGTGACGTCATCACTGTTTGCACGACATGATTTCGGCTGGTGGGGCTCACGTAATGTTTTGAGACTCGAGTGAACACTGAACAGTTCGCGCAACGCCGCATTTGATTTGAGTTGAATATGAAACACTTTGAAAAGATTTTGTCTGAAACGGGTACGACTGTACACACATCTTCTTTATGATTAAGACGTGTCCATGCGTGATCATAGAGATAACCAGATGACCAATAATTCTTGTCTGGAAATTGCAACAGCAGTGGGAAAGGAGGAAAGTTTTTAGGAAAACCTGGGAAAAGGAGTGGGAAAGGAGTAAAAGTTTGGAAAACCTAAGGGATAAGTTTGTTAAAACAAAAAAAGAGGCCATAACAAAAGTGGGGACCCAGGTTGTTTTAATATTACAGAATGTTTTTCCACCATTTATAGGTTTTACACTGATGTATAGGTTACAATTGTGAATTTAAAACAAGTTACAAACTTAAATTAATTAACAAATTATGTCTTTGATACAGTTGAAGTCAGAATTATTAGCCCCCCTTTGAAATTTTCTTTCTTTTTAAATATTTCCCAAATGATGTTTAACAGAGCAAGGACATTTTCACAGTATGTCTGATAATACTTTTTTCTTCTAGAGAAAGTCTTATTTGTTTTATTTCGGCTAGAATAAAAGCAGTTTTAATTATTTTTTTAAACTTTAGGGTCAATATTATTAGCCCCTTTAAGCTATATATTCTTTGATAGTCTACAGAACAAACCATCATTATACAATAACTTGCCTAATTACCCTAATCTGCCTAGTTAACCTAATTAACCGAGTTAAGCCTTTAAATGTCACTTTAAGCTGTATAGAAGTGTCTTGAAAATATCTAGTCAATATTATTTCCTGTCATCATGGCAAAGATAAAATAAATCAGTTATTAGAGATGAGTTATTAAAACTATTGTGTTTAGTAATGTGTTGAAAAAAATCTTCTCTCCTTTAAACAGAAATTGGGGGAAAAGGGGGGCTAATAAATCTGACTGTAACTGGAAAGGAATATATGAACCTATCAGTTTACAATATATTGATGTCCAATTTCTAGGCTTTATTGGTGATAATGGTCACAAATGTTGGATCATTTTTGCCTTTTTAGCTTATAAGTAGAGGACAGAAACTAGCCAGACAGTAATGTGTGAATTGTTGAGTGGGCAAAATAAAAAAATGTCAGTATTTTAGTAAGTGTACTTCTTTTTGTTTTTATTCTTGCTATAATAAAAAAAATATAATTGTAGAGCAAGTCAAGTTCTGTTGCCATTAATATTTAACTTTAATAGGTAGAACTGTCCGAGATATGAACAAAAGCAAGTGATGCATCATTTAGATTTAAAAAAAATTTAGATATAAAAAATCTTGAATGGTTGTAAAAATCTTTATAATAAATTATAAAAATAACAAAAAAACAATTATCTTGAATGATATTAATGATATGACCTAGTTCCGGAAACCTTCTACTTCTCTGTATCTTTTGGCCGGCCCCTGTCATTTAAAAGAATATTTCAATGGCGAACGCGTTAAGTATAAAAGCCTCGTCCGTTTTGTGAGGTGCGCGATGTGGCGCCAGACGAAAGTATAAATCAGACTTTAAGATGTTTGTTTGTTTTTTCTGTAGTTTAATTGTGCATCTAACCTCCCTTTAGTACTGTTCAATTTGAATACATTTATTTTACCACTAATTTTGTGATTTAGCATTTTTATGTGTATGCGTGTTTTTGATATTGTCATATAGGTCTTAAATTTAATACTTAATGGTCTTAAAAAGGTCTTAAAAAGTCTTAAATTTGACATTATGATATCAGCAGAAACCCTGTGACAGTGTAAACGAGCACCTTAGACTCTAAAACAAAGACTGCAAATACTCATTTTAAGATAGATTTGTTTATGTGCTGCCAGCGCTCATGAGATTTGTGTGGTCTAGCTGCTTCACCTGTTAGTCTATGCTTTTATTTTCAAGGCGGACCCCTGCTGTAAGTGGGCGGTGCTAACACTGAGGGAGGAGGAGCTTCCAGTCTCTGCCGTTCTTTCATCTCTTTTAGCAGATTCCCATCAGCATGTGTGTATGCTGACAGCGCTGTCTGTGGAGAGGTGAGAGGTCTCTTTCTCTTCATATTATTATAGCTATTGTATCCTTGTTCAGTTGAAACTCATCTTTTATTATTGATGAAAAACTCTTAAATTCTAGCTTGTTCCTTAAAAAAGGACTCCAAAGCAGTAGGAAGATGATGCTTCCTCTGAAGAATCAGCAGACGGCCTTTGAGGATATTTACCTCAAAGCTCAGGAAGGAATTAAGCGGCAGGTAAAACTCTTTACCTTTTTAAGTCTTCAAATTAAGCAAAAATGTCAGCAATGTCTTTGATTACAATGATTGCATTAATTTATTGGATATGATACAAAAAAAGCTGGGAAAATTCAGTGTTGGATGACACAGCGCCACAGAATTTTTCAGCAAAGTTTTGTTCAGTTTCAGTGCCGCTGCAAATACTTTAAAACGTGCATATTCAATTTTTTGTAGTAATTAGGTCATTTATTATCACAGAAAAAGGAAGGATTGCATTTTAAAGGTGTCCTTGTTACAGTGCAATCACACAAATAGGTACTAAGTTATGTTAATTGTGATCATTTTTAGTGATTTACACAATTATGTAGCGTATTATAAGGAAACTGTAAAATATTTTTCTACCAAATTTTGAAATGAAACCCTCTGGGGTCTGAGTAGGGATGCAACGATTATAGATTTTGGTTGTACGACTATAGTCTGAGGAATAATCACAGTTTCACTGTTATCACGATTATTATGCATTTATTAATTCCAAAACACTACTAGTTTAGAATATAATGTGAAAACTCCTTATATTTAAAGTGTTATTTATTTCTGCTCAGTGACCAATTAATACAGCACAATATAAGAATAAAAAACTAACAATAGGCCATTTCTTTTTAAACTTCAAAATATTATGTAGTTATATTAAATAAAATGAAATTTTACAGAAGAATTGTCCGTCAGAAGACTTACCAGATGAGACCGTTAATCGGCGGGCAACTTTGCTCAAAAGTGTCTCCATGGTGATGTCCTGTAGCCCTGTGTGTGAGAAGCAAGCCCTGTTTGCACTGTTTCAGTCCTATAAGGAGAATGGCATTGATGAACAGCTTATCAAAAAGGTCCAATTTAAATACAAGATATTCAACATTACTGTACAGTGTTGTATACACCATTTAATGGTTTTCTGTGGTGGCCTCTGCAGGTTCTGAGAGGTATATCCAAGTCTCTTGGAAACAGTGACCATAAGAGTTTAATTAATTCACATCTATATTACCTGGTGGCTGAGTGGCTGAACCAAAAACAGTCCGATTCCAGTTACACACTACAGTCCTTCCCTTACGCACTGCTGGACTGCTGCAGTCTGGAAGAGTTCTTCAGGTAATTTTCTTCCTTACATTTCTGAATTGTTCATGAGTACAAATCTCACAACAAACCTTCTGGTCATATTGCATCTTTAAAGATCCCTTATTGTGCATTAAAAAAGGTCAAATTTGGGTTTTGGGGGTCTCCAACAACAGGCTGATATGCATGCAAGGTCAAAAAACACTTTTGTTATCTTATGATTAGGGCTGGGCGATATATGGCAAAAAAAAATCTAGGTTTTTTTAGAAAGTTTGACCGATTCACGATTTCGATTTATTTTTTTTATTGTGTAACTAGTCAACAAACATTACAACAACATGACTGAAGTAACATTCTCTTTATATTCTCTTTAATAACTTGAAAGAACATCTGGTTAAGGAACATTGTATTTTTAATGGCTATGCCATACATAAATTAGTCAACAAGGTGTAAATAAATGAAAAACAAGTTCATGAGTTAAATATCGTTGCAGAAGATTTGAATAAAATATCAAAGTAATTATTGTTTAATTTGAATTAAACATTAAATACTTCTGTTCTGAATGTATAGTAAGAAAATAACCATTTTAACCAATGTAAACATTACATCAGTTAACTCAAAAATTTAAGTACCTGCACTGAACACCCTCTCAGAAGGGGCACTAGTTGCAGGAATACAGAGGTATTTTCCTTTGCAAGTTTGCTGAGCCTGGAAAAGATCGTCTCATTAGCCTTACACCAGTGAAGTGGGTCTGTGTCTGAATCTACATCAGGAGACATCAAATAGGCTGTCAGCTTAGCTTTGACTTTGTCTTCTTCTGATTGAATGATCTGTTGCCGTTTTCTTAAAAAAATACAGTTGAAGTAGGACTGAACACGGAAACTGTAAAGCCTAATTTAACCCAATCCAGAAGTTGTGGACGTGTAGGAGCAAATTCAATTCAATTCAATTCATCTTTATTTGTATAGCGCTTATACAATGTAGATTGTGTCAAAGCAGCTTCACAAAGAAGTTTACAGTGAATTGAAACAGTGTCAGTTCAGTTTTCAGTGTTTAAGTTCAGTTCAGTTTAGCTCAATTCAGTGTGGTTTAATAATCACTACTAAGAGTTCAAACACTGAAGAGCAATTCTATCGATGCGCAGCTCTACAGATCCCGAACCATGCAAGCCAGTGGAGACAGCGGCGAGGAAAAAACTTTACCAATTGGCGAAAGTGAAGAATTTAAAAAACCTTGAGAGAAACCTGGCTCAGTTGGGCACGACCATTTCTCCTATGGCCAAACGTCTTGTGCAGAGTTGCAGTCTAGGCGCAGTAGCTGTACCTCAGCGAAGACACGTCTGTCCTTGGAGCATCACAGGAATCAGTCTCATGCTCTCCATCATGACCACCACAGCAGCAGCTCAGGATACGGCCTGGTCCAGAAACCTTGGGATCGTCTCGTCGCTGGTCTTGGATCGCATCAGTGGCACTGCATAGTCTGAGGGTCTCGAGATGAGTACCCCCAGGTGGAAATACAGAATAAGGAGAATAATTAGCGTAGCTGCTGTTCATAGTGTATAAAAACAAGAAGCAAAATCGTGTGTGGGGCACATCATGCGTCATACCGCTATGTAATGCAGTGAGTGTATGCTTTGCTAAAAAGATAGGTCTTTAATCTAGTTTTGAAGAGTGAGAGTGTGTCTGAGCCTCGGACATTATCAGGAAGGCTATTCCAGAGTTTAGGGGCCATAAATGAGCCAAATACAAGCATCAGATGTGTGTCTAATATAAAATCCCCCCCCTTTTTTAAATACAGATCCTTGAATCGCTTTGCACCACTCTGCATTACGCTGTCCACTAATGACGTAATGGGGCGGGTACTTTTACTTTTCATTACTACAGCTGCTCACCTCTGCTCGTGTTCAAACCAAACTAGATCAGCGCGGTTTTTCACATGGCAGGTTTTACGTCTTTCATACATGTTGAGAGATCGAGTTAATCGACTTGATAAGGAAATATGTCTTGACATAATTCACACAGCGTGAAGTCATGTAGGATTTTACTTGTTGCATTTGTCTAAATGTAAATCCCCTCATCAGGCAGTGCTGGAATAGCATGAGAGAGTGGACCAAAGGGCATCAAATGAAAGGTATTAGCAGTCCGTGCGTTCAGTCCATTACTACCATGATTGAAACTCAGTCAGGCCGCGTAATACAGAGAGTGGATCATTGTGGATCAAGCGCATTGGTACAATTATAATGTATCTAATATTTTTATAAAAAAATCGCGATACCTTGATTTAATAAAAAATGTAATCGTCTTAAAACGTAAATTCAAATTAATAAAAAAAATCGAAAGAATCGCCCAGCTCTACTCATGATATGCATTTATTTTCACATAATTATCCCAACGACTCCCATATGACTCGTTCAGCGATTCATTTGTTCTCAAACCCCTCTTTAGCACGATGCCAATCTGCGCTAATCGGTTCGATGACCCAGTCTGTTGTGATTGGTCGACTGCATTCGACCAAGAGAGAAATGAGACAGAGAGAAATGCCCAGCACAGCTTATTAACAAGTAGTTAGTGTAGAGTGACACACACTCGGTATTAATCCACACAGTGACAAAAGCTGAACTATTTTAAAACTTGACCGAAGCATTTGTGTAGGAACAGCTGACGGTGGCCATAGCAACGACAAACGGCAGTAGATTGTGAGCTCACAAACGCATTTAAAGGTGCAGCATGTAAGTTTGACACCCAGTGGTTGAACTAGGTATTGCACTCCTGGATTAAAATAGATGCAAACGCAGGATGCCAGATTAAGTACAGGAGCGAGTGATTTAAACTGTGTTCTAAGTAAAGGGGAACAGAGGGAATATTTTCTATATTAAAAGGAGTTTTGGTTCTAACCAACACCTCGAATTGATATATTAGAAACGGCTTCTATTTCTCACAGCTGAACAACAGAAACCTATGACAGTGATCACCTTAGATACATCTTGTGTGCTTTATTCAGTGCTAAATGCTAACAATGTTGGTTTGAATCGATTCTAAACCTTACCGTTTTGTGAGTGAGTGCTTATTCTGTGCTTCTGAAAGGCTGTATTTACATTTCTGTTTTGTCTGGTGCAAACAGCCAAAGTGCTCATCACTGCGTATCTCGTCACAAAGCGTGTTGTTAGGACACACGGTTACAATGTAACCTGTTTACCTAATGTTTACGTTCATAATATTTATATGATTTGCTAATTAATAATCTCATGTGGAACTGAATCTGTCTTATTTTGACGTCTGATACTATCTATTTCGGACACTATTACGGACGCATGCTTTCAGAGTCTTTCCGAATGAATGAATTAAATACGCTGTTTTCCAACAAGGCAACCCGGAGTGCTGAAATAAATAATTGGCTAAACTGGCATTGTGCAGGTTAAATTTACCTAAACAAAGACAGTGTTCCGGCACGGAAAAAACATTTTCAAAGCAGAATATTTGACTCCAGCATTGTTTTACAGTTTACAAGTATGTTCACTTGGGATGTTTCTTAAATATCTATACACATATTATGGTATTTTTATGCTTTAAAAGAGACAAAAACTTACATACAGCACCTTTAAATCTGTAAACAAAGCAACACGCGTCACATTTTCAACAAGTAATCAGAGTGCAGAGTACATGTGTAAGCCCAATGCAGGAGTGTATTAAAGCAATGCAGTTTAACACCAGCATATTGCTCTATTCTTAACCATAAGTAAAAACTGACACATTCAGTATTAATCCACACAGTGGCAAAAGCTGAACTATTTTGAAACTTGACTGCCGCAAGTGTGTAGGAACAGCTGACAACCAATGGCAGTAGACAAACAGCAGTAGATTGCGAGCTCACAAACGTATTTAAATCCATAAACAAAGTGGCACACGTCGTGTTTTCAAAATGATTTTAGACAATAAACATACATGTGACGTCAATAAACATTAATTGATAATTTCAAATAAACATATTTATACTTCAGTAAACATAAATAAACCATCTTAATTAAACTTAACACTGCCTTTGTTATTTTTATGTGTCTCTCGGAACCAGTTGGTTTTGTCTGCTTTAGGAATTCAGCGAGGGATTGTTATTTTTTGGAGGACTCTGCTAAAAAAAACAGCTTAAACCAGCCTAAGCTGGTTGACTGGTTTTAGCCATAGACTGTAAAAGATATGGACGTAGTATCCGTGACGTCACCCATAGGTTTTTGAAGAACCCAAAAGAAGCTACCAGTAGGCGTGGCCAACCGTCGCCATTTTGTTACTGTGTCATCGCACCAATGTATACTATATCAATAAAGTGTTTAGACTTTTAAAAACACTGTTTCATAAGCAACGTCATAAGCACAATGCTTAGTGGCTCAATGTATTACACATTGAGCCACTATAAGCATCGTTCTTATGACGTTTTTCAACAGGAGGAAAGTGCGAATTACTTCCAAACACTTTAAATATAGTCTGTGTTAGTAAATGCAGGGCTATTGATGAAATCCAGGCAGAATTGTATGACAATGCTTCAGACGACTGTTCTAGAGCCTACAGCTAATAAATCTGTCAGATTCTGGAGTGCATTACAGGTCTAAAGAACATTATAAATGATAAATGATTGTAAAACAAATACATTTATAGAGATGGTATTAGTATATAATTTCACTCACCTGGGAAACGGAGGTCATGTGAATGGTTTGTGAGCACAATTAAGTGCACACAGCATGCCATATCATCTGATAATTGTAAGAAATAATTCCAAAAGGCAACTGACTGTGTAAAGCCACATAAAACAACACAAAAATACAATGAATATGCCGAGATCAGCGGCTAATCAGCTGAGGTGACGTGATGGTGACCAGGGAGAGCTAGCTGTCACTCAATTGGCCACACCCTTAATTAAGCATAAATAATATAACCTAATATAAAGGAAATGGATGAGTTATAAAAAAATTCACCCCCTCACAGTTGTCATGAAGGGTAATATTAGCTGTATGAACCAAAATTGTTCTTTGTACCAGGCTGTAAACTTTTGTTCAGCTGTAAAGTTGGCCATTTTAACAGTGGGCTCAATTGAAATTTGCTCTATTATGGAGCCAGGATTAGCGGAATTTCGATGAATTGCAGTTTCAGTTACTTCCGTATGGGCTTCCCGAGGGAGAGCGGGAGGTTGCCGCTTGGTTTTAGCTGGTCGACGAGCCTGGTTTTAGAGGGGTTTTGGCAATTTCCAGGCAGAACAGAATATGACCAAGCAAGGTTCCTTTCCAACTAACACAGTGCATACAAAACAGATGTTTTTTAATGTGTTTTAAGAGTTTTTTTATAATGTGTTATTGTGCAGTTATTATCTTGTATTTATCTTTTATAATTCTTAGGTCATCCTATCATGTGCTGATCCCACACCTAGTCTTCCTGAATGACTTTGAGGGGGTTAAATCCATTGGAGATCACCTGGCTCAAGACTGGAAACAGCTGCTGGCTAAATGCTTTCCCAAGATCATGGTGAACATCCTGCCTCACTTTGCTCTTGCTGGACAAGACACACATGTGGCGCAGCAGAGGGAGAAAGCACACAGAGTATATGATATACTGAAGAACAGCAACTGCCTGGGAAAACAGGTCAGGAAATAGATTTATAATAATAGAGACTACCTCGCAGTTAACACTTTCTATGAAGCCTTATGCTCATTTTAAATATAATAATTTTGTTTTTTATCTGACAAAATAAAGTGATTTAAAGGGATTATGCATGTTTATAATGCATTAAGAATATCTTTATAAAGCATTATAAACATAGGCTTCATAGAAAGTGTAATTATTTATATAAAGTGGGTACGGAAAGTATTCAGACCTCCTTAAATTTTTCACTCTTTGTAATTGTCACGGTCACCAGTGATCCAGCCTGAGCAGATCGCTAATGGACTACAAATCTGCCATTACATGAACTACACATCCAGTCATGCACCGCTTACACGCGCCTGTTCCTCATTCAGTTGATTACACACACGGCTGGAAGCTGCTCATGATCTGATTAGATGGACTTTAAATACAGCGCGCATACACACACACACACACACACACACACACACACACACACACACACTACTGCAAACTTTATGATGCATTTCTCTTGCCTTGCTTTGCCGTGTTTTGACCCTCACCTTGTTTGTTAGTTTACGTTGTCTGCCTGCCTGTACTGACCGTTCGCCAGTGTATTGACCACGACTCTGGATTCCCTGTATAAATCTGTTTGCCCCTGTGTTGACCATTGCTTGCCTGACCATCCCATGTGTAATAAACCTGCATTT
This sequence comes from Danio tinwini, assembly GCA_903798205.1. Classification (NCBI taxonomy): domain Eukaryota; kingdom Metazoa; phylum Chordata; class Actinopteri; order Cypriniformes; family Danionidae; genus Danio; species Danio tinwini. The sequence goes on from CAIGQZ010000692.1 coordinate 5,064,410, forward strand.
GGATCCGCACTCCTTTGTTCAGCGTCCCCTCACATTACAGATATATTGTAACCATTTTCTAAAATCATTTAAGTTTAAATCATTTCTTCCTCATTAATGTACCCACAGCACCCTATATTTAAAGGGTGATTTATAAAAAAGAAAAATGGAAAATCACATGCTCCTAAGGATTCAGACCCTTTGCTCAGTATTTAGTAGAAGGACCCTTTTGATCTAATACAGCCATGAGATTTTTAGGGAAAGAAGCAATAAGTTTTTCACACCTGGATTTGGGGATCCTCTGCAATTCCTTCTTGCAGATCCTCTCCAGTTCTGTCAGGTTGGAACATTGGTGGACAGCCAGGTCCACCAGAGGTCTCTCCATAGATGCTCAATTGGGTTTAAGTTAGGGCTCTGGCTGTGCCATTCAAGAAAGTCACAGGGTTGTTGTGAAGCCGTTATTTTGGCTGTTTTCTTAGGGTCATTGTCTTGTTGGAAGGTAAACCTTCTGCCCAATCTGAAATCGTAAGCACTCCAGGATATCCCTGTACTTGGCCACATTCATCTTTCTCTCGATTGCAACCAGTCGTCCTGTCCCTGCAGCTGAAAAACACCCCCACAGCATGATGCTGCCACCATCATGCTTCACTGTTGGGTCTGTATTGGACAGGTGATGAGCAGTGCCTGGTTTTCTCTACATATAACACTTAGAATTAAGGCCAAAATGTTCTCTTTTGGTCTCATTAGTCCAGAGAATCTTATTTCTTACCATCTTGGTGTCCTTTAGCAGGCCCATAGCCAGCCTGGTGAAAGGGGTGGTTCTTTTTGCAGTTATAGGCCTCAGTTTCTATTTCTATTAGATTTAAATAATGCATTTAGTGACATTTTAAGCAGTATATATTTTTTTGCTGGATTAACTAGATAGATTTCATCATAACCACACTTTTTGATGTACTAAAAATATTTCCTAAAAAATAGCAATAAAGAAAAATTAAAACAAGACAATTTTTTTATTAGAATCTGTTAAAGTTTTAAACTGTAGCCTACTGTCATTTATTAGACGAAAAACAAACTGGCCAGCACATTCAACTGTCCTCAGTCACAATTTGGCCATTTTCAAAAAAAAAAAAAAAAAGACATAATAATAACAATAATACTAATAAAACAATAATAATTAGTTCTTCAGAATTTTTCTAGCCTTTTTGGCAAAAAAGTACATTTGAGAATTCCTGGATATCAACAATAACCAAAATCTATGCAAATTATAGTCCGCTTCTGGTGCTTCACACCTTTTTATTGCTCATTTTTATTTCAGGAATAAGGTTCAAGATTTAGAATAAAAGTTACCTGTAAAATGTTTTCTCTGTTTAAAAACAATACAGTAGTGAAAGAAGACTTCTCTTACATCAGATTATAGTCCCACCAAAGCAACAGCCGACAGCGGATTTTTGACAGATTATTTTCATTATTTATGATGGCATAGCAGTCAAAATAGGACAAATGAGCTCATGTATGGGACAAATTCTGGACCTTTGTCAGTGAGGTGTGGGTCTTCCGAACCCCCCCCTGGTTACAGGCCTGAAAAGTTAGGACATGTTATGCTTATAGTAAACATGTTTTTAATAGAATTTTGCCTGTAAAAGCACACCTACAGGTGTTTCAGGCGCAGCTCAGATTTTCTCTAGGTCATAATTTATTTTATTTATATTAATTTTGTCTAACAAATTATTAGACCTGTCCAGTTTCATCTGGAATGTATCCCAGATCACCTTCTGAAGTGGTTTGAGTGGGTTGATTTATATCCGATCAGAATAAAACGAATGAAGTGACCAAAAACAGAGATGTGACGGGATTAGCGCCTTTTGCTGTAGTGACATCTGACGGCTGAGGTCTCCGCTTGCCATTAAAGCCTTCATCTGACAGTTATTTAAAAAAAATAATGGCAAAAATAGGGAGAAAGGGAGGTCATGTACTGGACAAGCCAATAAATGTACAGGACGTCCCGGCTAATCAGCCTTTATTGCTCCCAGTTAGTCTAGAAACTCATGGACATGGACAGATTTTCATCTGTTAGGAAGAAAGTAACTTTAGCCTTACCCTGTTTGGCAGTGTTTTTGAACATATGTTCAATATTTCACGGTAATGACGCCGCTGCCTGCCTTTTCTGCCACTCTTGCTCTTTTCGACCCATAGCGTTACTATGGATGTTGCAGCAAAGATTCAAATGTTACCACTCAGTGGGTTATGTCACATGACTCGTCTCACATTATTGTGGCTTTGAGGCCATGGGATTCGAATTACTTAAATAATTAGTTATTTAAAATTACACTTTATTACAATATATATTAAATATAAATATATTATATGAATTATAAAATAAATATATTATATAATATTAAATTACATAAAATAAAAGGACAAATTCTGGACTCGTGGGGGATGGTTCGTTTAAACCACCCGAAACGTCATCCCCCCACATGCCTTAAATGAAATGGTGTCATTTACATGGGATCATTTACAGTTTTAACCCAAAGAATGACCAGTCTGTCAGTTGAAGAAAAGCTGGAGTCAGAGGTTCTAATAAATAAATAAAGTTTACTGAAGATAGTTTGCAGTTTCATCAGCAGAAGCCAGCTTCAACACTCGCAATGAGTTCCTAGGCCGCTCCGCCTTACAAACACAAATCAATAACAATTATACTCACATAACTTCAATATCTGCATTATACATATAGGTGTTCAAACCTGATTGGTTAAAACACAGATAGACTTTCTATCTATCTTTCAATAAAAAAATTTCCACGTGGGTGCGTGCATACAATTCTGAACAACATCTTAAACATAAACGTCAGACATCCACTAGACTGTCTGGAGCTGACTCCAGACCTGTGAAAAGGATCTGCAATCAAATCGAGCACACACACTTAAAGTACAATCTGTTTCTTACCCAAGGCTGAGTGTACTCTCAGCCGTCTTCATCAAAACTGGTTAAAAACTGGTATAATCTACATTCAGACAGTTAAATTCTCACTACACAAAGTCTATCTTGAATAAAAAGTAGAATCACTTTAAAATAATTAACCGTAAAAAATAGCAAAATCACTTAAGTCATTTTAGATAGTATTTATTCATAGAAATAACAATAGAAACAATAGAAGTTGTTTTCAGTCCTCAGCCATTCATGACCTCTCAGTGACCATTTAGTGACCTCTGACCTAGTTTGGTGGCTCCTGAAAATAGTTTCAAAGAGACACATTCTTACATAAAGCAGTGTATTTAACTTATTCATTAGTTAAAATCATTTCAAAGTTAAAAACTCATTCAAATAATCAAATAATCATATTGAATAAAAATAATGAGAAATAGGATGATGAGAAAAAGGATAAAAGTTGATCCATGCTAAGACAAACTGGACGGTAGAAATCCGAATCCTTCAGTGAATATAAACATTACCATGAAAATCTTAAAGAGCCCCTATTACACATTGAAAAGGGTCATATTTCGGTTTTATGGGTCTCCAACAACATACTGATATGCATGCAAGGTCAAAAAACACGTTCATGGTCTAATAATATGCATTTATTTTTACCTAATTATCCCAGCGACTCCCATATGAATCATTCAGGGTGTTCGAGTGTCAGAATGTCGTGGGACTGCCGTACAGGAGTTATTATTAGGAATTATAGATTGCGAAATTTAGCGAATGACGGTAAAACACAAACGCGGTTATGAATATATTAAAACATATGTTTGTTTGTTGTAAAAATTGGTAATAATGACAAAAATACTAACTTGTGGATCTCCTTACTTCCTGGTTCATCAATACTGCTGTTGCATGTGTATTCTGGGAAATTTTCTTACCCCTCCGTTTTGAGTGTGCTCCTAAAATATCTTCATTTGAAGGGGTGTATACCCCTTACCCTTAGCTCTACGCTTTCAAGCTAAAGATAATTGGGACACCACTAACCCTTGACATGAACAAGCAAAACGAGGGGTAGGGGTGAGGGGAAGGGCTAAGGGGTAGAATTGGGATTGGGCTGATTGGGCAGATGTTTCACCTGCTTTCTTTTGCTTACAGTTATTTTTGTTAATATGGTTTAATTATATATTTTTTACAACATCATTGCTTTAATGGGAGATTACCCCCTGTAGTTAACTAGTGATCTTTTAGTCAGGACAGATTACTGTGCATATTTAAGATAGATGACAATACTTCAATACATTCAAAATGTTTGTTGAATTAAAAACCTATACAGCTATATTTTCCTTGTTTTGACACATTAAAAAATTGTGGCTAAGAAATACTTATTTGGTGTGGTCAGAGATCAATTTGGTAAATCCTAAAGTTTGAGCCCTGAAAAGTCATGTCAAATAAAAAACTAATTGCAATGCGACACAACCCATTTATAATGCACAATACACACAAGAAGTTAAATGAATGAGAAGGCATGTGGACATAACACAGAATCTAAATCAAGTCATTTTAGCATGTCAAAGTCAAATTTATGCATATAAAATATATTTTCCCAACAACAAAAGTGTGGCTAGTGAAAATGGCAAGTGGCTAGTAATGTTGGAAAACTACTAGCCACAGTGGCTGGTGATCAAAAAAGTTAATGTCAAGCCCTGGCTGCAATATAGCAAAGACTGAAAAATGTAAGGAAGTCTGAACACTTTTCATACCCACTGCACATTGTTGAAATCATGGAATGCATTGAATTATTATTTTTATTATTTTTCATCCTTCAGCAAATTGACAGTTTAATTTGCAACAATTTGCCTGACATTGTGGTGGAGCTTTTAATGACACTCCATGAGACAGCGGGAGATAAAGGAGACCTCCAGAAATTTACTGGGTATGTATATTGTATATATAAATATATTATGGTGACGCAGTGGCTCAGTAGGTAGTGCTGTCGCTACACAGCAAGAAGGTCGCTGGTTTGAGCCTTAGCTGGGTCAGTTGGCGTTTCTGTGTGGAGTTTGCATGTTCTCCCAGCGTTCGCGTGGGTTTCTTCCGGGTGCTCCAGTTTCCCCCACAGTCCAAAGACATGCAGTACAGGTGAATTGGCTAGGCTAAATTGTCTGTAGTGTATGAGTGTGTATGGATGTTTCCCAGAGATGGGTTGCGGCTGGAAGTGCATCACATAAAAACATGTGCTGGATAAGTTGGCGGTTCATTCAAAAATGTCAGATAGAACCATAGACTGTAACAGATATGCTTCCAGAAAAATTGCTTCCAGAATGCATAGCTGTTAGTAGTGGTTAGAAAATTAAATAAATAGGTCATATCCGCATGCAAAGTGAGCCACATATTATTTATCTTCTGTTCATTTTTCTGTTTTCCTTTCTCTCTCTCACACATGCAGTGAGCGAACAACCTGCCGAATAAAAAGAGTGCATTATGTCTAAATGAATGTCTAATAATAATAACAATAATAATAATAATAATAATATCTGCTATGTTCAGAAGCAATGCAAAAGCAATTGCTATGTTTAAAAGCAAAATTATTACCAGTTGCACATATAATAAGCCATGTATAGTGTTGAAAAGCAATATGGAATGCAATGGTCTGCAGTTATCTCTCTGTGTAAAATTTTTTTATCTGATATCCTACTTTTTATCTGTTTATGGGACTATACACTACCTGACAAAAATGTTGTCGCTTATCCAAGTTTTAGAAACAACAAATAGTAACTTGACTTGTAGTTCATCATTTGGTATTAGAATCGGCTTATATAAAAGACAAAGGCCTCTAGATTACGCTTATTTTACCAAAATAAAATAGGATCATGCCTTGATTTTGAATTATTTAATTAGGACAGTAAGAAATAATGTACAGTATAGAATATAAAGTCATGGTGCAGTGGAAAAAGAATTATTAATGTGTCTGACTCTCATGAGCTTGGAGGACTGCATCCATACATCACTGCAATGACTCAAATAACTTATTAATAAAGTCATCTGGAATGGCAAAGAAAACGTTCTTGCAGGACTCCCAGAGTTCATCAAGTTTCTTAGGATTTATCTTTAATGCCCTCTCCTTCATCTTACCCCAGACATGCTCAATAATGTTCATGTCTGGTAACTGTGCTGGCCAATCCTGGAGCACCTTGACCTTCTTTTCTTTCAGGAACTTTGATGTGGAGGCTGAAGTATGGGAATGAGTGCTATCCTGCTGAAGAATTTGCCCTCTCCTGTGGTTTGTAATGTAATGGGCAGCACAAATGTCTTGATACTTTAGGCTGTTGATGTTGCCATCCACTCTACAGATCTCTCGCACGCCCCCATACTAAATGTAACCCCAAATCATGATTTTTCCTTTACCAAACTTGACTAATTTCTGTGAGAATCTTGGGTCCATGAGGGTTCCAGTAAATCTTCTGCAATAGTTGTGATGATTTGTGATCCTTTTCTAAATGATCAACTAGAAGTCAAGTTATTATTTGTTGCTCGTACAACTAGGATTGATGTTGATTTGTCAGGTAGTGTATAGGTGTAGGGCTAATAATTTTTATATTGAACAAATTTTACACTATCACAGAAAAAAAAAACATTAAAACACTTTAAAATGTTTAATCACATTGATTTATGGCGATAACTGGCAACTTTTTACCTACATGTGTGATAAATATCTGCACATCGGTATAAGAAAAACGTTAAATCTAGCTAATAAAAATTGATAATTCAAACTTCAAATTTATTTATTAAAATCAACACTATTCTTCTCAGTTCTTAGCTTTGGTGAGGCCTAATAGGTTGGAACAGCTGTGATCAGCCTGATTTAAAATCTTGAATATCAACTAGTTTGATATGATTGGAGAGGCAAGGTGCGAGATACTGACGTTAATCATCTGTAATGCCTAGTTCACACTACAGGATTTTAAGCCTGAGTTGAGCTCGATTGGAAGTTAACGAGCTCGCCGACAGATCGGGCTGTGATCGGGGAAAAATTTGTGGGTGCATGGCTCTCGGCAGTCTTTATGTGTGAACTACTGAACAACGCGTCGAAGAGGCTCGCTGAATTGTCGCCGACACCTCGCAGACGGAAATCCAATATTTAGCATGCTGAATATTCCAGAGCAGTCGGCAGACTCGACCCCACGTGTGGTCAGATGTAGTGACGAGCTGCAGCCAATGAGAGAGCATATCAACATGAGCTGAATGGCCGTGTGTTTAGGAGCTGAACAGAAACGTCTGTGATTGGCCAGAATGGGCATCGATGGACTCGCTTCATTCTGTGTTAACACGGACTCGAGAGTAGGCTATAGTAACAGTGGAACTAGAGTTCTGTAACTATTAGAATTACCATAATGGTCATTCTGACCTTTTTCACATCTTATTTACATTCAAAACTTTTATTGAAATATTAAAATTAAGCTTTGAATGTCTGTCATCATATTTGATGACAGCATTACCCTAAAATGTTATCTTTTTTTGGTAATACAGCCTATAAATATTAAGATACTAGAACACGCAAAGGTCTAAGCCTCGCTTTCATTTTTACTTTCAAACAGGAGCTATTTCACGGTACAGAATATGCTGTTTTGAAAGATATATCTAAAGTAAATTTATGTTTTTGCTATCAGAAAGTTTTGTTTATTTTAGCAGGAAGTTGCAAGGTAAAAAATGCATGCATATATAAAGTCACAGCGAAAAGAAGCAGATATGCATGCAGTCGCTTTGACCAATATGGTAATTAAAGGTAGACATGCTCAGCTCTTTACTGTTTTGTAATTGAAAAAAAAAAAAAACAATGTTAGAAAGAAATGCACAGATATTTAGAAAACGTCAGGGTGTTATAGATATGTTAGTTTTATTTCAAAGAGTTATAAAATTACAAAAATGTAAAACTCTCTGTGTATTTTTCCACTTGAACTTTGCAGATGAGTGATTGATCCGCTGATGAATCAGCTGACTGATGATGTTTTTAAATGCTCCCTTGAAAGGTTGAAATGCTGTCAGTGATGTAATCAGCACACAAGCAGCCAATAGTGTTCAGTTTTTTCTGACGACTCCTCCCTCAAAATTTCATTGGCTGTGGTTTGGTAGCTTGACTGAACTGTTGGAGAACAAGCTGTTGTCAGATCATGTAGTGTGTGACCCCCCTCTTGTAGATCATTTACGTAGTGTCACGTAGTGTGAACACCACAGTGATTAAAAGACACAAAATCAAGTCATGTAGTGTGAACTGCACAGAGATCTGCCGATGTTTAAAATCCTGTAGTGTGAACTAAGTCCTCAACAAGATTTCATCTCCGATTCTTGATTCCGTAAAAGTGGCCAAGAACTAAAAATATCTTTATGCTTATATACTTTAAATCAATTAAATCTATTAAATAAAAAAAGCAAAAATCCAAACTGATACACATCCCAATCAATGTGTATGTTGTCCTTTTTATGTTGTAAACAGAATCAAATAATACAGGTCTGTGCAATTAATTGAAAAACATTCACTATTTAAATGAGCCACTCATACAGTTTTGTGGTCATATGGCCCACTCGTGTAATTGTGTTAAATGACCTGGATTTTTTGCCAAAATCGGGCAGCATTAGTAAACACATAACTTTAGTTGTATAACTGTGTAATTTATTGTAAGTAGAAGCATTTAAACATATTTATTTAATTTGAAATAGTGTCAAACTTTAATTGATACCTTCCCTAAACTCTTAGTGTGTACTTTGGTTTGGATGTTACTTTGTTTTTAGTTTTGTGAATGACTTGAGAATGTGAAATTGTATCTCTCTTAATATCAATATTGTGTGTGTATTGTTTTTTATTGTGACTGAAGGTTCAATTCCCAATTATTTGTTATTGTATAGAAAACACTGGTCAGTATATTTTTTAGCATTTTTCTTTTTACTGATACTTATATACTGAATACATTGAATTTATATTTTAATATACTGAGGTATTGCGATTTCAGTTTTTGTGTCATCATCTATTAAAAAATTCACTAACAAATGTGATATAACAACCACTTCATTTGAATCTAATGCAATTTCATAAGCAAGCTCTGTTTTTGTAATCAGAGAGCTGGATCCTGCACCAAACCCGCCATTCTTCAGCTCATATGTGATCAAAGCCACACTGGATTACCTGAGCAAATGTCACAGTGCCAACCACAAATCTCTGGTTGCCATCCTGTCCAAGACTCCAGTGAGCCTACCTCTCAAACCTTTCATAATCACATAATCAAAATTAAATGTCTAGCAAGTCAACGACTGCTTTGGTGCTAGTCTGTCTTCTATATGTTTCAGATGTCCATTCAGAGAATTCTGGTCGCAGTCTGTCAGAAGGCCGACGAGACCACCAATGCCTACGAGAGGCACCGCATACTGATGATGTATCATTTATTTGTCAGCCTGCTGCTCAAGGAGGTGAAGGATGGGCTTGGTGGAGCCTGGGCGTTTGTGCTGCGTGACATCATCTATACACTCATTCACCACATCAACAGCAGGTCTGCATGCATTTTTAGCTCTCTTTAGGGTTGTATAGGTTGTGTTTATGCCGAGTTTATGCCACAATTTTCAAAGTTGTCACATCTTAAGGCTGAATTATACTGCGTTGAGTGATGTCTTGCACGTAGCCGTACATTTATACTTCTGCATTCTGTGTTGTTCTGCCAATTTCACTTCTAAAACACTTAGACGAGTTTCTTCATGGGTATATTGTTTACATCAGAAATACCTGTAATGCTAGCTCACTGTACAAGTAACTCAAACTTGCTCGTTTAAAGGTGGGAACTGGCAAGCGTGCAACAAATTTAATCATAAAGTAAACACAGAACAAAAGTATCTATCTAAACGCTCATGCCAATGGGCTTGCTCTTCTCCTACGGCTCTCATCCCTGCCCACACTCCTCAACGATACCAATCTGATAAATCACAGAACTTGCGACATGTGTCGTTGCGACATGTAGTTAATTTTTTGAGAAGTGTGTCATGGCGTCAGCCATGGCGAAGGGTAGGCGACTGCTAATGGGTAAGGCTAATGCGAATGCTGTGCTGGACTATTCAGGTGCACTTGACGGAAAAGTATAAATCAGCCTTTAATTGTTTTTTACACTGCATAATAGGGCTGGGTGATTAATGAAATTGCAAATGCGAATGAGCGTGTGATTGTCGTGTACATCATTTGTAGTAAATCTGCTAAGTCTAGAGCAGTGGTGTTAAACATGTGGCTCTTTGACCAAAAATAAATGGCTCTCCAGCTGTCTTCCTGGAAAATACAGTAACAATTCTGTGCGTTTCAACCAATGTGTGTGTGCGGCGCTGGTAGATAAACTTGAATCGCGACACCAATAAAGAGCAAACAACTTACGTTTCTATGGTAACCTCATCTATGGTAAGTTACCTATAACTACATATATGAGTGGTTATGGCGAAAATAAAAAAATCTAGAAATTGTCCTTCATTTGGGGACTTGCTCAACATGTGATGCTTCATATTTGTTTATTTTTGAGTTGTGCATAGACATAAATAAAGTTCTTGTTTAAACCTGTATTATTTATAGTAGTAATATATACCTCAGTGGCTCTTAAAAAATGCATTTGCCAAAAAAATCAGAAATGGCTCTTTGCTGAAAAAAGGTTCCTGACCCCCTTCAGCATGACTAATAAACACATGACTATGGAGTAGTCTCACAAAAGCATTTATTTCAAACACTCGACTGTAGTTATGTAGTTTAAAGTAAAAACATTCACAGTTCACTGTTTTGCTGTGTTTGCTGCTTATCCTTGTCGTGGGGGCAACAGTCTTAGCAGGGAACCCCAGACTTCTCTCTTCCTAGATACTTGCTCCATGTTCTCCATGTTCTCCATGTTATTTAATACAAGAATTGCTGTGCTGTGAAGAAAATATGAAACTGTGTATGAAAAATCATCGTCAATGCACCGAGATATCGAATTTGAACCCAATCGATGGCATGATAATCGTAACCGAACCGAACCGTGAGACCAGTGTAGGTTCATACCGTTTTTATGTTGTTAAATTGAAAAAAAAGGACTGAGTGTGTTTATATCACCCCAATATGACGGTCTATACACTATACCTACACATATGTCTGTCCAAACAGCTTGAAAAGTAGATTTTTCACCATGGGTGCCCTTTAAACCACAAATTGCGGATAGGTGTGGTCTGTGCGTGCTTGGGACGCGCGCGCTCTTGTACTCATGTTTGTGTTTTGTTCTGTCGACATCGCGCTGTTTCATTCTCAGCGTCTCAGGCTGGTTGGTTTTTGTTTTCGGTTGCCGCTGAAATTGCTTATGTGTGATCACACGGTAAGGTGTTTGTGGCGAGGGGGCGTGGCCGAGAGCCGTGGGAGCGAAACGAGACCCGCCACAGATGAGATACACCTGTGGCGGGCACCTGCCTTCAATCCCACGGAAGGAGCTCTGGACTATAAGAGGAGGAACGATGGCAGAGGACACAGAGAGAGAGGACCGGGCCCGGACATGTTGTTTTACTTTTGCTTTCAGTTTGTTTTGTTTTGATTTAGACGGCAGTCTCCGTGAGAAGCTGCCGTCCCTTTTATTAATAAATATTTATATAAAGTTCGTCGGTTCTCCGCCTCCTCCTTTCCGGCGGCCAGGTAACTTCATTACAGTGGTGCCGAAACCCGGGAGAAGGAGGGACACGTCGTCCAGTTGCCCTCGCTGCTGAGGAGGAGGGCGAGTGTTCGGGAGTTAATCCGAGTGGGGGAGAAACCCGTTCGTCTGCCAAAGTGACGGGGCGGCCTGAGGCTGGCGAGGAAGGATCTGCCTGCTGCCGTCTCCCAGCATGGGGAGGAGCAGGGGACGCGGGGCTCCCCACCGGATGGGAAAGAGCTGAAGGGAGCCATCCCAGAAAGACCGGGGGGAGTCGCCGTGATCCGCCATGATGCCGAAGCCTGCGTCCTCCACCGAAGTGGGAGCGGAGCAGGAGACCAGAAATGCCGCCAGCCAGCCAGGAGAACCGCCGCCGGACACCAGAAGACAGACGGGTGGATAGATTCCTCCACAGGGCTCCCAGCATGTCGTCACTTCTCTCAGTTGGTTGAGGACAGAGTTGCAGCGTGTCTGGAGAACCGAACCCCAATTTTTTTTTCCTCTCTCCCCTCTCTGTCTACTGTCTTTCCTCCTTTTTTCTCCATCTCCTTTTCTCTCGGCCCGTGAGGGGAGATGGGGGTATGTGGCGAGGGGGTGGGGCCGAGAGCCGTGGGAGCGAAACAGGGCCCGCCACAGATGAGATACACCTGTGGCGCGCACCTGCCTTCAATCCCACGGAAAGAGCTCTGGACTATAAGAGGAGGAACGATGGCAGAGGACGGAGAGAGAGAGGACCGGGCCCGGACATGTTGTTTTACTTTTGCTTTCAGTTTGACGGCAGTCTCCGTGAGGAGCTGCCGTCCGTTTGTTTTGTTTTGATTTAGACGGCAGTCTCCGTGAGGAGCTGCCGTCCCTTTTATTAATAATTATTTATATAAAGTTCGTCGGTTCTCCGCCTCCTTCTTCCCGGCGGCCAGGTGGCCGTAACTTCATTACAGTATTTTAAATTATCGTGTGCTCGTGTCTTGCGTTTGTTTGTTTGTCTTGTCCAAGCACGTGGTTCTGTGTTTACATTTGGGGCCGCGTGCTTCAGTCTTGTCCATTTATTGTGAACTTGCGGTTAATGAGTTCTCTCATTGGTTGCGTGTTCTTGTCCCGTTTTATGTGAGCACATGGCTTGTGATGTCTCTTTGTGTCATGTGCTCTCCCGTCTATTGTCTAGCCCCACCCTCCTTGTTAACCCATTATTTGTTGATCATGTTCACCTGTTTCTATGTTAATTACTTCTGCTTATATTCTCCTCATGTCTGCTGTCCTGTGCCAGTTTGTCATCGTTTCTCTCCTTGTCCTTTCGTGTGTCGCCTTGTACATGTGCGTTCCAGTCCTGATCCCTGCCAGCCTGCCCAGTAAAGTTTGTTTGTTTGTATGTTTTGTTAATGTTTTCCCCCTCTGGGTTGTTTGTTTTGCCTTTTTGTTTAATTTTATTACAAATAAATTATAATTTACTCTGCACTTGGGTCCTCCCTCCTTTTCCCCAACCCCCAAACCCTGACAGGTGTCCCCCCTCGGGCTTTGAGTTGCATGCATACGGTGTGTGCATGTATATTCTTATGTGAGGACTTTTGTGTGTGTGATTGTGTAGATCAGGGGTCACCAATCACGGGCCTGGAGGGCCGGTGTCCCTGCAGGGTTTAGCTCCAACTTGCTTTAACACACCTGCCTGGGTGTTTCAAGTATACCTTGTAAGACCTTGATTAGCTTGTTCAGGTGTGTTTGATTATAGTTGGAGCTAAAATCTGAAGGGCACCGGCCCTCCAGAAACAAGTTTGGTGACCCCTGGTGTAGATGTATGCATACATGCATGTAGATGTATGCTTCTATCTGTGTATATATTTGTTGTTCATTTTGCTTTATTTGTCTATACATCTTGTTATTTGTTTATTTTAACCGTACGTTCACATTGAAAGCGGCAAGAGCGTCAAAGTAGCTGGAAGTCATTCATTTTCAATGGGAGCCGGCGGCGATAAGCAGCGAGGAGCAGCGCGGCGCGTCTTCGCCGGTGTGGGCGTCGAGGACAGTTGAAATCAAGTCAACTTTATGGTAATGAGCTGTGACGCGATTCGGCGGCAAGCAATCAGAATGTAGAAGTCCACCGCTTGAGAGGAGTCCAGAGAACACAGTCACTGTGAACTTTGGTTCCAGCCACAATTGTTCCCAAGAGTTTTAATATTACGGTCGCCAGATTTCCAATTGTTTGCAATGTTTTTCTTACAGGAACAAACATTAAAAAGTTACTGGCGAGTTACTGATGTGCATCAATGTTATATATATTTTTTCTTTAAAAAAGCGGGAATCTCATGCGACAATACAAAACTATGCTTCAGAGTATTTCAGGCATATGGACACATTGGATAATTAAGTGGAGCAAAGCCACACCACATGCAACTAGATCTTCCATAGTTAAATGAATTTGATAATAAATGTGCAACATCTTTACACTAGAAAGCATGTTTTATGCGGGAATGTAACTGATTTGCTGATATGCTGCAACGGCTCTTTTAAATAAGAGATCAATGTAGCGACCTTTGATGCTCTCGCTACTTTCGGTGTGAACGTACAGTAATGCTTGTTTGTTGTTTGTGAAGCGCTTTGAGTTGCATGCATGCAGAAAAAGTGTTATACAAAATACAATGTATTATTATTATTATTATTATTATTATTATTATTATTTCACTAATATTATTATTTCACTAAAAAGTGAAAATTTGTTGTTTTTAGGTTGTTTCGAGCAAATTCATTCTTCTGGTTTGAAAATAAAATTTTAAGCTACGTCACGGCGATGAGATCATTGTGTAAATTCCAGCGTGGAGACTGGATGTCTGTACCGGCCGGTACAAAGTGGTGTTATTGAGTTTTCAGCATTAATTCATGATAAAAGACTTGGTTCAAACCAATCAGCGCAATCTATTGTGAATGAGATGCGGTGTGGTGGCGCAGTGGGTAGCTCTGTCGCCTCACAGCAAGAATGTCGCTGGTTCGAGCCTCAGCTGGGTCAGTTGGCATTTCTGTGTGGAGTTTGTATGTTCTCCCTGTGTTTGCGTGGGTTTCCTCCGGGTGCTCTGGTTTCCCCTACAAATCCAAAGACATGCGCTATAGGTGAACTGTGTAAACTAAAACTGTCAAATTTTAGCTTACTAAAATTGTCAAAAATACTTAAATTGTCAAATGCTGAAGTAAAATGAATGGATGATTTATTTTCTGTAAAGCTGCTTTTGGCCATGACATGTTCACATCAAATTTTTTTTAAGAGACATGTTTAATAAATGTCTCAATAAATGGGCCGGACATTTCTGACTTTCCATACCAAGAGGCTCAGGAAATGTTCTTCCAGAAGCCCATAAAGATTGCAGAGACAAAAGCTGCACAGTTTGTCAATAAAAAAATATATAAAATAAATGTTAATTTATAATTTACAAACGGTTGTACAGTTCAAATAGTTGTTCAGTTATTTACTGCTGTCATTAAAGACCATGACTCCTTGTGTCAGTGTGAGTCTGAACAGCCACGCTGCATTGGGCCGCGCCGCAGCCCCCCCCCCCCCCCCCCCCCCCCTTCTTTTTTTTTTTTACACTGTAATCCTAACACAGACCTAATAAAGTCGTTTAAAAGATCATTGCACTCAGAAGTGCAAACAACGTTTTTAAAACTTGCGGACGTCCGTGTGCTTTCTGGCATGTTCTGTGATATGCTGTGAGACAATTTTCATAGAAATTTGGACACCTGCAAAGTAGAACCCCTTATTTTGTTGTCGCTAGCTAATTTAAAATGATCTAGGTCTTGTTTTATTTTATTTTTTTTGCTGCAGGTCATCTCAGCAGGATGAAGTGTCCACTCGTAGTCTCTCCCTCTGCTGTGACCTGCTGTCGCTGGTCTGTCAGACGGCTGTGGAATTCTGTGATGACGCTTTAGAGAGCCACCTGCAGGTCATTGTGGGTACTCTCACAGCACAGGTCACTGAACAATCTGCAATATCTGAGCAGGTGAGAGTTTTTCACGTATATGTAGTGCAAGTGGTTCACAAGAAATAGAACCCCAAAAGCTTCCAAGGAGTCCTTAATATTATATGAAATAAGATAAAATAAGCTTTTTAATATTTTTAAAATTAAGAACCAACATTTTTATATTTATATATAAAATTATAAAATTATTATTACAAAATATATTTTGTAAAATAGTTTTTTTTGCAAACCCTAAAACTAATAAGTTGTAACACAAATAATCCAATAAAAGCAAAACATTCCACTTCTTTATTTTATAAACACTCTATTTACCAATATATATATATATATATATATATGTATATATTAAGGCTGTCAATATTAACGCGTTAACGCACGTGATTAATTTGAAATATTTAACGCGTTAAAAAAAATTAACGCATTTATCGCAGTTGCAGTTTTTTTTTTTTTTTTTCATTTCCTGTTGTGGTCGACGTGTGTTCAGGGCCGGTGTTACACCATAAACACCGGCGCGCACATAGAGGCGACCTACTCACTTTCATCCGCGACACCCACCCCC
>CAIGQZ010000692.1:5096922-5114081 GCA_903798205.1 Danio tinwini
ATATAATATAATATAATATAATATAATATAATATAATATAATATAATTTAATAACCTGAAAAAACATGTAGTGGTAAGGGTCAAAATGATCCCAATTTGAACCTTATTAATGGTTCATTCCGCTGTGGTGACCCCAGATTAATAAAGGGACTAAGCCGAAAAGAGAATGAATAAATGAATAATATAATATAATATAATATAATATAATATAATATAATATAATATAAAGCTTTAATGTCCAAGCATGCATTTACGTGTTGACAGCTATTTTTACTTGTTCCAATAAATACAGAAAACATGCAGAGGGACACTTTTTTTGAACAAATGTAGTTTTTTACAATTTCTTTTTGAATATTTAAATTTTTGTTATTTGTGCTTGGTGTATCATATGGTGTATCTTGACAAAATGTCCTTAGAACAACATATTATGTTATTGATCTTAATAGATTATAATAATAATATTATAATAATAATAATGGGTGTCATGATGCTGCAGTGGTCGCACGATCACCTCACAGCAAGAAGGTCGCTGGTTCGTGCCTCGGCTGAGTCAGTTAACGTTTCTCTGTGGAGTTTGCATGTTCTCCCCATGTTCGTGTGGGTTTCCTCTGGGTGCTCCGGTTTTCCCCACAAGTCCAAAGACATGTGCTATAGGTGAATTGGGTAAGCTAAATTGTCTGTAGTGTATGTGTGTGAATGAGTGTATGTGGGTGTTTCCAAGTAAAGGAAGGGCATCCACTGCATAAAACATATTAGAGGTGTGAACCTACACTGGTCTCACGGTTCGGTTCGGTTCGGTTCCGATTATCATGCCATCGATTCTTTCAATTCGATATCTCGGTGCATCACGGTGCATTGACGATGCTTTCCATACATAATTAGATTTTCTCTTTACAACACAAGAAAACTATTTGTATTAAAATTATGGCTGTCAATTGATTAAAAAAATTTACTAATTAATCACACTTTTTTGTGTGATTAATCATGATTAATCATGAAAAAAAAATCCAAAATACAGGCATTGCAAATATAGAAATTGAAAAATTATAATAATAAAGTATTGAATACAAACAACTGTATTCATTGTAAAGTTGTATTGCGAGTTGAGAACATTTATTATAAAGTAGAAACAATTTAGCTTTGTCCTCCTTAACGTTTCGTCACCTTGGAATTATAAGGTTCTGTCTGCGTTCTGAATGATTTTAAGATATTGAGCTTCAAAGTTTTTGCATTCCATAGCAAACAGTATGTGTGTAACATTAGTTTTTTTTTAATAAAAGGTCTTAAAATGTAAACAACTTCCCATAATCCCATAATGTAAATAAATTGTCATTTAATAAGAATATGTCAATAACTCAATTTTGAAATAAACGTCAGATAGAACCTTATAATTCTAAGGTGACGATTTAACCAGTTGCTAAGACAGACCAGTCTATTGACATTATCGGGGACGACAGACAGACAGACAGAGAGAGAGAGACAGAGACAGAGAGAGAGAGAGAACTCCCTTCAGATCATCAACACGCACTATCAAATCAAATTTGCTTAAACTAAGCGTTCTAAAGTATGGAAAAACTTGATTTAGAAATCAATTATAAAATAATATTTCAACACTTGCCAAGGACAGGAATTATATACAGTTGAAGTCAAAATTATTCGCCCCCCTTTGAATTATTTTCTTTTTAAATATTTCCCAAATGATGTTTAACAGAACAAGGAAATTTTCACAGTATGTCTGATAATATTTTTTCTTCTGGAGAAAGTCTTATTTGTTTTATTTCGGCTAGAATAAAAGCACTTTTTAAATTTTTTAAGAACCATTTTAAGGTCCATTTTAAGGTCAAAATTATTAGCCCCTTTAAGCTATATATTTTTTTTCGATAGGCTACAGAACAAATCATTGTTATACAAAAACTTGCCTAATAACCCCAACCTGCCTAGTTAACCTAACTAACCTAGTTAAACCTTTAAATGTCACTTTAAACTGTATAGAAGTGTCTTGAAAAATGCCAAGTCAAATATTATTTACTGTCATCATGGCAAAGATAAAATAAATCAGTTATTAGAGATGAGTTATTAAAACTTGTTGAAAAAATCTTCTCTCCGTTAAACAGAAATTGGGGAAAAAAATAAACAGGGGGGCAAATAATTCTGGAGGTTTAATAATTCTGACTTCATCTGTATCTTTTCAGTGTGGGACAATGATTTGTCGATTGTTTTATAGATCAATTATATTTTGAGTTCTAGTTAAATAGTTCAAATAGAATCTCACTGATTGTAGTAAGTGTGAATTGTTTTGTTTTTGAAGTAATGAGTACGGGACGGTGTGCGATTCCAATTTTTGGCTGGATCTGAATTATCTGGAGGTGGCTGGAGCCGCTCAGATGTGTTCTGCCCATTTCACTGCTCTCCTGTACTCTGAGATCTACGTGGACAAGATCAGATCTAACATGGAGCAGAATCGAAGGTACAGTACTGCCAGAAATCCCAATAGATGCATCCAAAAGCTTAGGCAGCTGACTTGTTGCCCCAAGCAGCATTTGTGCATGAAGGTGTTAGGGATGAAGATTAACAGTTAAAATAACAGTCTGGTGTGTCAGATGAAGAGAAGACTTAGGGTCGGAGATTCAATGAAAAAATTAAGAAAACTTACTGAAGATAGTTTGCAGTTTTATGGCAGAAAGGCTTCAACACTTGTGATGAGTTTGTAGGATGCTCTTCTGACTTACAGTAATATCAATACAGCAATTATACTCTTTACACAAAACCAGAAAGGGTGTCATCTAGGGTTGGGCCGATAGACGATGCCATCGTTCATCGCCGATGGCTGATAAACTTCACGATGCTGAGGCGGCATCGCAATCCATCGCCCCGCCCCACATTTATATTGATATATAACTTATTATTAGCATGTCATCTTAATAGAAATAACAGTCTTTTCATGAGCTGTGTTAAATTTTACATATAGCTGCCTCTTGCACGGCTGACTTGCGCTTAAAATGTGTATATTCAGGCCCCGTTTACACTAATGCGTTTTCGTTTTAAAACGCATAAGTTTTGCTACGGTTACGCCATCTGTCCACACTACGCTGGAGTTTTTGAGCCCCAAAAACGGAGCGATTTGAAAACGCTGGAGAGGCTGTTTTCTTTCTAAACACTGCTGCTCCGTCTCAGTGTGGATGGGTAAAAACGGACACATCTGAAAACGGAGGCGTGGCTGCTGAGATTCGCTACCTGATCGCGGCTTTTGGATCATTGCGTATCCTTCCCTTATTCGTCAAGCCCCTATCACATGACTATAACGCTACCGGAAGACGGCAGACCAGCCTTCACTGTAAACAACAACATGGACACAGAAATGGGAGCCTTGTTTGCACTATTGTCCGTTTTAGGCGCCATTGTGCAGTTAAACTTTGCATATTTTTACTACAGCAGCTGCATATATTTGCAAGAAGCAAGCTATTGTTCGAGCACTCGCTAATCGCTCACGTTCATCATTCAACCAGCGTTTGTTGACTAACAATAACCAAATGCCGAGCGAGACACATGATTCCTGTTTATACTGTCACGTGATATACATTTTTGGTGGAGTAATTTGGATGGAGATATGTTTAGAAACACTAGATGAAACGCTAGTGTGGACGCGGATCGTTTTTGATCTAAAACGCAGTTTTAAAACGAAAACACATTAGTGTAAACGGGGCCTCAGTAGCAAATGCTGTTACCTGCAAACCCCGTCCCACAGACTTTACAGTGAATGGCTTTAGTTATTTTCATAGCGGACTTGAAACCACTGGAAGTCCACTCTTGGAAAAGTGTAAATGGTAGATTAACATTCAGCACATGATCACTAATAAGATGTGCCATTATTAGTAACTTTAGGTGTTTTCTAAAACAAAATCTGTCAGTGTTATTTTCATTTTCTCATCTTCATCGCTTCACATTTTCGTGGTTGTAGCTCCTGTCATCTGAAGGCTAAAGGCAACTGAGTGATTGACAGCTGACATTAACCAATCCATTCGCGTTCAGTTCTAGAGCAGTGGGCCAATAAGAAGAGCCCAAAGGCGGGGCAAGCATTGCATGCTTTTTTTACTTCAGCAAGTTCACATAACAACTGTTTTAATCTGTTTCTGAGCTCTGCGTTTGGCGTTTTTAGGTCCAAAGATGCATTCTGCATAAATGTCTCCTAAATCCGCGCACGCGGTGAGGATTTTGCAGTGAAAACAGTTTGCACGCCAACAATTTATTTTCCAAATATATTTTTAGGTTGCATAATATTTCGGGCGCATATGCGACCAAAACGGTCGAGCCCTAGCATCTTTACTTGTTATTATTTCCTCATAATAATAATAAAATAAGGAAGTTATCATTAATCACAATACAAATTATAGTGAACTCCAAATTAACTCTTGTCTCCTGCACCAGCTGTGGGGGAAAAGCCATTATAACGACACAGATCACTCCGCCTATTCATGCCAGAGTCCCGCAGAAAAAAGTGATTGACAGGTGGTAATTTGTGTGTAAATTTATTCATTTATGGTTTGGTTATATGTAAAGCAAAGACCATGTGGGTTAGGTAGTGAAAACGGTAGGCTACTATTAATTAATTTGTTATTAATTAATTGATATTTTGATAACAACCACCCCTGCCTACGATGACAATGCCATCGTTCGTCGCAATGTTTTACATTAGACATCGTACGATGCCAAATTGGTCAACATCGTCCAACCCTAGTGTCAACTTAAGTAAAAGGTTCCGATTGGTTAAAGCAAAGACAATTCTGAATAGGTAGGTCAATGCGGGGTCATATCTGAGTCCAGATTGTGATGTCAATATGAGGCCAACACTTGTGATGAGTACGTAGGCCGCTCTTTTGACTTACATTAACAACAATACAACAATTATACTCTTTACACATAACCAGAAAGGGTGTCAACTTATGTAAAAGGTTCCGATTGGTTTAAGCAAAGATAGACCATTTTAAATAGGTACGTCAATGCGGGGTCGTATCTGAATCCAGATAGGGATGTCGACAGGAGGCTTGGCTTAGGTGACCTGCTGACGATTAAAAGTCGATCTCAGACCTGTAGAGCTGATCCCTCGAATGCATATACACATGCAAAAGAACAATCTGTTTTAAAAACTCAAGGTTGTTTCTTTGTGCTCATTTGTCCTATCAAACTAGTTCAAAACTGGTAATAACAGCATTCAGTCTGCTACTGTAAATTCTTACTACACTCAAAGTTTATCTTGCATATACTGTTAAGGTTAATCACTTTAAACAAAATTAACACATAGTAACAACCAGGGCTTAACATTAACTTTTTTGATCACCAGCCACTGTGGCTAGTAGATTTCCAACATTACTAGCCACTCGCCATTTTCACTAGCCACACTTTTCTTGTTGGGAAAATATATTTATTATGCAAAAATTTTACTTTGACATGCTAAAATGACTTAAATGTGTTATGTCCACATGCCTTCTTATTCATTTAACCTCTTGTGTGTATTGTGTATTAGCTTGCTCAGTGTGCATGAGCAAATGGGTTGTGTCGCAATGCAAGCAGTTTTTATTTTACATGACTTTTCAGGGCTAAAAAAACTAAAAGATTAGCTCAAAATTAAAGATTTACCAAAATGTATCTCTGACCACACCAAATAAGTATTTCTTAGCCTCAATTTTTTATGTGTCAAAACAAGGAAAATATAGCTGTATAGGTGCACTTTTTAATTAAACAAAACTTTTCTTTTAAAAAACATTACATTTAAAAAAAGAATTATTGTCATGTATCTAAAAAATGCACAGTAATCTGTCCTGGCTAATAGTCCCAGATCACCAGTTATCTACTAATAAACGCAGAGTAATCTCTCATTAAAGCAATTTTATTGTAAAAAAATATAATTTAACCATCTTAGCAAAAATAACTGTAAGCAAAAGAAAGCAGGTGAAACATATCGTATTCGATAATGCAAGAATGATCAAGCGCACAGTTAATATAGGCCTGTTAATAATCTGTTCAAAGAATAATTAAAATGCAAGCAGTGACCACTGCTGCTTACAAAATAATATGTGTTTTTTTTAATCTTGAGCTCTTGAAAGCAGCAGGACTGTGGGTGCATGATCATCGCTCTTTGTCCAGTCTATTTCTAAGAGAACCTATCTCACTTGCACACGGTTGCTTCGCGCAAGTGGATCGCAACGGGAGCGCACGCTTTTTAACAGTCGAGCGCATCACATCATCTGTGCGTGCAAGTGATCATCCTCTCATTCAGTATTTACCTGCTTCCTGCTCGCGCGAACACAGTTATTTTTGTCAGTCGTGCTGCTTCTCGATTCTAGATCACATTTGCACGAATATTGGGCCATACTTATTTTCAAACCCTGCTTTTAAGAAAACTACAATTTAAAAAGGATTTCCAACCAGCCAAAGTGGCTAGTGGAGGTGTCTGTCTAACCTGCCAGAGCTGAAATCTACCCGCATTTAGCAGGTTTGCGGGTGTTAATGTAAAGCCCTGGTAACAACAATAGAAACAGTTGTTTCCAGTCATCAGGCCCTGCCGTTCCATTCAAGAAGTGTCCATGACCTATGACCTGGTTTGGTGGCTCCTTAAAATAGAGTTATGACAGACAAAAAGAGGGACAAAGGCACTGAACATTCCTGCATTAGGCAATGTGTTACTTTATTCATTAGTCAATGAGAAAAAGGATAATAAAAAAAAGGTTAAACGTTGATCCTTGCTGAGGCGGAATTAAAGACACTTCACAAAAGTCAGAGCCTTTCTGAATAAATGAATGAATGAATGAAATATGCTGTTTTCCAACAAGGCAAACCAGAGTGCTAAAACAAATAATTGCTAAACTGGCATTGTGCAGGTTAAATTTACCTAAACAAAGACAGCGTTCCAGCACAGAAAAAAAACATTTTCAAAGCAGAATATCTGACTTCCGCATTGTTTTTCAGTTAAACAAGTATGTTCACTTGGGATGTTTCTTGAATATCTGCACACATATTATGGTATTTATATGCTTTAGAAGAGTCAAAAACTTACATACAGCACCTTTAAACTTTTACAGTTCTTTTTCAAGAATATCCATATTGTATTTGCTGTGGTGTTCATAACAGCGCCAAATGCTTGGAGAATTAATTGGTTAGCTTAAAGGTGCTGTATGTAAGTTTTTGACTATTCTAAAGCATAAATATACCATAACATGTTTGCAGATATTTAAGAAACATGCTAAGTGAACATTCTTGTTTATCTGAAAAACAGTGCTAAAGCATGCCTGCCAACATTTCGTCACCTTGGAATTATAAGGTTCTATTTGCGTTCTGAATGATTTTGAGATATTAAGCTATAAAGTTTTTGCAGTCCATAGCCAACAGTATGTGTGCAACATTTGTTTTTTAAATAAAAAGTCTTAAAATGTAAACAACTTATAAAAAACATCCCATAATGTAAATAAGTTGTCATTTAATAAGAATATGTCAGTAACTCAATTTTGACGATTTGTGTCAGAAAATCCGAGGAGGAGGAGGGGGGATGGAGGTGTAGAAGGAGGATGTGTCTGTGTCCAGTACTTTACAGAGGCTGAAACAACCTGTGTCCAGTACCATTCAGAGACTTTACAGAGGCTGGGAAAAACGAAAAGTGTGTGTGTGTGGTGGGTGGAGTGGAGTTGTACCAAACAACTTAGGACCGGGGGAAGAGGGTGAAATTCTGGGAGTTTTCCGAGAGAAATGTCAAAACAGGAGATGGGTTTGAAATACGGGAGACTCACTAGAAAAACGGGAGTGTTGGCAATGGCAGGTATGTCCTGTCCTGTCCTGTCCTATGTACTGGGCACCGGCTGCCATCGGAGTAGTCTGCGATCTGGGGGTGTTATTGTTTGTACCAAACAACTGAGGACCGGGGGAAGAGGGTGAAATTATGGGAGTTTTCTGGGAGAAATGTCAAAACAGGAGATGGGTTTGAAATACGGGAGACTCCCGGGAAACAACGGGAGTGTTGGCAATGGCAGGCATGTCCTGTCCTGTCCTATGTACTGGGCACCGGCCGCCATCGAAGTAGTCTGCGATCCGGGGGTGTTATTGTATGTACCAAACAACTGAGGACTGGGGGAAGAGGGTGAAATTCTGGGAGTTTTCCGGGAGAAATGTCAAAACAGGAGATGGGTTTGAAACACAGGAGACTCACGGGAAAAACGGGAGTGTTGGCAATGGCAGGTATGTGCTAAAGTCAGATGTTCTGCTCTGAAAATGTGAGTTACCTGCCGGAACAGCTGTCTTTGTTTTGATTCTTTTAACCCGCCCTCTACCACTTTAGCCATTTATATTTCAGCACTCTGGGTTTCTTTTATGGAAAACTGTATATTTGATTCATTCAGTCAGGAAGGCTCTCAAAGCATGTGTCCGCAACGGAAAATGTGACCTCCGTTGGACAGTAGCAGCCCCGAAATGAGACGCTGATGCAGAGTTCCACATGAGGTGGTCATCAATTAGCAAATAATATAAATTACAAATGTAAACATGAGCAGGTTACATTGTAACCCTGTGTCCTAACAACACACTACGTGACAAGATTTGCAGTCATAAGCAATTTGGCTGTTTGCACCAGACGAAACACGACAGAAATTTAAATACAGCTATTCAGAAGCACAGAATACTACACTGCACTCCAGCGAAATGGTAAGGTTTATAACCTAATTAATACATATTTAACCTTTTCAAACTAGAGGTGTGGAGACAGGGGAGTTTCATGGTCCTTAAAAAACATAACATATACCAATGGTACCTCATGGTAATTCTTAACATTTCATTCTCTCAATCTCTTACTAAAAACACACACGCACACACACACACACACACACACACACAAAAACACTCCCCCTCCTTACTCTAGCACTTAATTCTCTGAGCACAAACAGTTCTTTTGTATAATTAGCACTATTTATATGTATCACCTCTTCTTGTTTAATCGCTGAATTCCTCCTCAATTGTATGTCGCTTTGGACAAAAGCGTCTGTTAAATGACAAAATGTAAATGTAATGTTAAGATCTTTGGTATAACAGAATGGCGTGTGCTTTGTCTCAGATCTCAGTCTCGAACGTCACGACGGATCATGTTTGAGGAGAACAGCCAGACACTCTCTATCAGCAATGTGAATGAAAGGAGTTTAGAAGACTCTGGATTCAGTCTCCAGGTGGGTGATGGGTGTCAGAAGCACATACACTACATGAGAAAAGTCTTGTCATCAATCCCAGTTGTAAGAGCAACAAATAATATCTTGATCATATGGAAAAGTGGCAGAAGGTAGATTTTTCTGATGAACTGCATCTCAATCATCACAAATACTGCAGAAGACCTATTGGAATCAGCATGGACCTAAGATTCTCACAGAAATCAGTCAAGTCAAAATCATTGGTTTGGGGACACATTCAGTATGGGGGTATACGAGAGATCTGTAGAGTGGATGGCAACATCAACAGCATGAGTTATTAAGGCATTTGTGCTGCCCATTACATTACAAACCACAGGAGAGGGTAAACTCTTCAGCAGGATAGCGCTCCTCCTCATACTTCAGCCTCCACATCAAAGTTCCTAAGAGCAAAGAAGGTTAAGGTGCTCCAGGATTGGCCAGCTCAGTCATCAGACATGAATATTATTATTATGAAGAAGGCATTAAAGATGAATCCAAAGAAACTTCATGAACAAAAGCTATTTCATATCTACTCCATTTCTTGTTTCATTACTCTTCTCTTACACCATTCTACACACTCTGCTTCATTGATCATAATGCTGAATGCTGGGATGTTTATTGAGACTTTGTTTTGTTTTTGCCTGTCTTAGGATCTTTTGATTGAGGTATACAGGTGCATTGGAGAACCTGACAGTCTGTATGGGTGTGGAGGGGGCAAGTTAACCAGTCCTCTGACTAGGTGAGAGTTTTCAGTAATATATGAAAAAAATAAATCAATATGTTTATTTATGAATTTATTTATTTGAAATAGATTTAGGTATTGAAAAAAAAAACTGTTTAATTGTATTTGTATGATGCTTCCATGAACAATATTCATGTAGCTTTCATTAAAGAGCCCCTATTATGCATTAAAAAAGGTGATATTTTGGTTTTGGGGGTCTTCAACAACAGGCTGATATGCATGCAAGGTCAAAAAACATTTTCATTGTCTTATTATATGCACTTAATTTTACCTAATTATCCCAGCGACTCCCATATGATTCGTTCAGTGATTCTTTTGTTCCCAAACCCCTCCTTAGCACGATGCTGATTTGCGCTGATTGGTCAGATGACCCAGTCTATTGTGATTGGTCGACTGCGTTTAGCGTGAGACAGAGAGTAATGCCCACCACGGCTTATCAACATTGTTGAAGTAGTCAGAGTGCAGAGTATATGTGTGAGCCCCCTCCACACAGTGGCACAAACTGAACTATTTTGAAACCTGACCGCCGCCTGTGTGTAGAAACAGCTGACGGTGGCGTCAGCAATGACAAACGGCAAAGGATCGCGAGCTCACAAACACATTTAAATCTGTAAACAAAGCGTCACGCGTCACGTTTTCAACGTGGTTTTTAGATGCGATATGAGAATATAAATGGTTAACCTGATACAGTACAAGCCGCGTGGAGCGGTTACAAGCAGAGGTATATAGTAACGAAGTAGAACTACTTCACTACTGTACTTAAGTACTAAAAGGTTGTATCTGTACTCTACTGGAGTATTGTTTTTTTTTCTCCTACTTCTACTTTTACTTCAGTACATATTTTCGATGAGCTTAATACTTTTACTCCAGTAGATTTTTTATGTGTTGCATAGTTACTCGTTACAATTATAAAAATGTTACGAATCAATCATTCATTGATCAGATGATCAAAGAAGACAGTGCTGCCTGCCTGCATTGAGAGCACTTTAGTTTGTTTTAGACATGGACAACCCAGAAATTCCGCCTTCAACTCCTTCACTTTCAACTGTTCGTGGCGATGAGGAAAAAGACCACCCGTGACCCTATTTAGAACCAATGTTTGCATTTGTCAGAGTGAAAGACGAAAAGGTTCATATATAATAAAGTGCATACTCTATCCCCCAAAAAAGATATTTAAAATAAACAAAACAATATGTCTTTTGACTGCTTTTTTAAAAATAACTACATAACGCAATACTTGTACTTTTACTTTTAGTACTTAAGTAGTACATTTTTAAATAAACTACTTGCAATACTAAAGTACAAAAAATGTTGAACACTTTAGTACTTCCACTTAAGTATTGTGCTTAAAGAACACTTCAACTTCTACTCAAGTCACTTTTTGTATAGAGCACTTGTATTTTTACTTAAGTCTGGGTCTCTAGTACTTTATACATCTCTGGTTACAAGTAACAAAACACAATTAAATACATCATTTGCAGGCTAGAGAAGGAGGCAACCATTTTAAGTTATTTACACTTGTAAAATGGAGGACGAAACTGGTCCATGAACTGTCTACTGTAAAGTTCCCGTCAAGCTCTGACAAAGCTTCTGATCCTTCCTTTAACAAACGGCTGATGAATCCCCGTTGTAAGCATGTAAATTGCTGAAGCACTCGTCAGAAAAATGACAGGAACACAGCACAAGGCTGGGGTTATAATGCTAGATCATGAAAAATAAATGCCATTTGTAAGCTTTGCAATATACATAGTTATCTGTTTAATCACACTGTGCAGTTTTAATGAATTGGAATGGATGGAAAATAAATTGGAATTGGAATTTTCATTTGTCTGCCGACTTTATCAAGTTGGCAATATAATGTGACACGCATACTAATACAAACTATTGCAATATATCACAATAGTTATTGTATCGCGATACATTGTATCGTGACCCATATATCACAATATATATTGTATCGTGAGGCCCTTGCCAATACACAGCCCTACAGGATACAGGTTAATATCCACTGCTGTATGGATATCTGTTACGTTAATGTACAAAATAAACCTGCTTTAACGTCCACAAACTGGGATTGAAGTGTCTTGTATAATTGTACTGACACACGGCTGTGGTGATGAAGTAAAGCTGAAGTAAATTGTTGTAATTGATTACAAAAATGCACTGTTTTAAAAGATTTTAAACTTGTCAAACTCACTCTTGATCACATTTGATGATGATTGATGATCCTAGCAAACTGAACAGACTTTTATTCCCGGTATTGTTGATAGGATTATAAACATTACTACGGAGACATGTTAATATACAGCTGTCAATCAATTTGGTGGGCGGGGGGACCGCACTCCTACATCAAGTTGTGGTCGGTCTCAAAACCGCTCCAATTGGTCCACCGTTTTTATGTTGTTAAATAAATAAAAAAAGGTTTATATTATATTAAATGTTTATATCACCCCAATATGATGGTCTATACACTATACCTACACATATGTCTGTCCAAACAGCTTGAAAAGTAGATTTTTCACCATAGGTGCCCTTTAACATTCATTGGTAGCACTTTATTTTATAGTGTCTTTTTACAGTGTAAAAATGACAGAGTAACATTAAGTGAGCACATGTCCTTACTATATTGGTGGGGTTACAATGCAGGTTATGATTATGGTTATTTTTTGTAACTGTGCATTATTAATTGTATATAGTAAAATGTTTACTAGTAAAAAATAGTATGTTTGAGTAACTTTAACATGTTAACTAGATGTTAACATTTTCAGATAGAGATCCGATCACAAGTCGTTAGCTGAGACTTAGTACTGTTTTCACTAGGAATTAACATGTTAAGTGCAAGCCTTATGACCACTTGTGTTTACTCGCTCACATTCTAGAGAGAGCTCAGTGCGGAAAAGCTCTTTGAAGAAAATGAACCTGTTACACATGTGTCTTTCAAGGCAAGCCGATAAAGATGTGAATGTTATTGGAATTAGTGCTGTCAAAAGATTAATCACGATTAATCATATCCAAAAAAATAAAAATAAAATGATATACATGTTTGAATATTCATCTTGTTTATTTCATTTCAAATCAATTGTGCTGGTGTATAGAGCCAGAAGTGTTAGAATTGTGTCGATGTCCAAATATTTATGGACCTAACTGTATATATATATATATATATATATACAGTTGAAGTCAGAATTATTAGCCCCCCTTTGAATAGTATTTTCTTTTTTTAAATATTTCAAATGATGTTGAACAGAACAAAGAAATTTTTACAGTATGTCTGATAATATTTTGTCTTCTGGAGAAAGTCTTATTTGTTTTATTTTAGCTAGAATAAAAGCAGTTTTTAAATTTTTTTTTAAAACATTTTAATGACAAAATTATTAACCCCTAGCCACTTTGGCTAGTACAAAATATTTTTTAAAATTGTAGATATCTTAAAAGCAGGGTTCGATAATAAGGATGGCCCAATATGCATGCAAATGCGATCTTAGAATCGAGAAGCAGCACAACTGGCTAAAATAATTGTGTTCGCGCGAGCAAAAGAAAGCAGGTGAATACCGAATGAGAGAATGATCACTCGCGCCAACAGCTGATATGATGCACGCGACTGTTAAAACGCCTGCCTCTCCAATTTCCTTGCGTGAAGCAACTGTGCCTAGAAACACAACTGGTGTGATCAGATCTCTTTCAAATAGACTAGACAACAAGTTATGCTCATGCCCCCACAGTCTTGCTGCTTTCAAGAGCTCCAGATTTATCTTTTTGTAAGCAGCACCGGTTGCTTTGCCTTTAACCATTATTTGAACAGATTATTTGGCCTAAATTTAACCGTGTGCGTGTGATCATCCTTTCATTATCACGCACGGTATGTTTCACCTGCTTTCTTTTGCTTACAGTTATTTTTGTTAATATGGTTTAATTATCGTTTTTTACAATAACATTGCTTTAATAGGAGATTAACTCCTCATTTATATATACGATTATTAAGTGTGACGTCATGGGAAGGGGCTTCCGGGTCCATGCGCTCTATGAAACTGAATGAGGAGACTCATTAAATGCTAATAATAAACATTTACAAAGCGATGTAATACTTACGAAAATTACAATCGCAATATACATGTCCATGCCTAATATCTGATGGCCAAAAAGTGATAAATTTTTTATAAATTGTTAAAATTTTGGTATTTGTGATGCAGCAAGCCCAGTGATTGTTGTGTACACTATGACTTTATATAAAATTCACTTTAATGATCATAAACGAATATTTTGTCAATTCAAATGAGTAGCGGCTTGGATCTGGAAACAGTATTACATACATCACCATCACGTCACCACTTAACAAGCGGATAGTAAACTTGTGATCTGGGACCCTTAGCCAGGACAGATTACTGTGCATATTTTAGATGCAAAACAATAATAACTGTTTTAATTGTCAATAGTTTTTTTTTCTTTAAGAAATGTTTTGTTAAATAAAAAGTGTAGTACACAGCTATATTTAGCTTGTTTTGACACATTTAAAATTTGTGGCTAAGAAATAATTATTTATTATTTAATAATTATTTAAACTATATATATATATATATATATATATATATATATATATAACAAACCGCTGTTATACAATGACTTGCCTAATTAACCTAGTTAAGCCTTTAAATGTCCCTTTAAGTTGAATACTAGTATCTAAAAATATCTAGTAAAATATTATGTACTGTCACCATGGGAAAGAAATCAGTTATTAGAAATTAGTTATTAAAACATATCCCACATCAGTCCTGTTAGATATTCTGTAGTTAAAAAACATATATAATTTAAAACAATTATTTATGGGCTGTCACAATTTTATTTATTTTTTTTAGAGTCACTTTATAAATTCTAGCTTTTTCTTCTTTTCTCACTGTCTCCAGAATTCGAACATATGAACATGAGGCCATGTGGGAAAAGGCTTTGGTTTCCTATGACCTTCACTCCAACCTTCCTGAGGTCACACGACAGATTGGCATAGTAGAGGTAGATTTGACCCATTAGCACTGACACTTCTGCAAAACTATGAGGATTATTGAAGATAACAGTTAGCATGTGTTTGTGTGTTTCTCAGGGCCTGCAGAACTTTGGTCTGTGTAGTATTCTAAGCACGTATCTTCACGGGCTGGAGAAAGATGGGATGGAGTGGGGTCCTGAACTCAGAGAGCTGCGATTTCAGGCAGCCTGGAGAAGCACACAGTGGGACTGTGAACTGCCTGAGAGGTGAGTGTTTGTATTAATACTTGTTACATATGGAATTAAATTAGAATGTTTAATATGGTATATTTTTTTTACATTATAATTTATTAATAATAGTTTTTTACTATCATACTATTGTTGTTGTTGTTTTCTCTCTTCAGTTTTTATGCCCTTTCTCAGTAGACAGTAGTTCACCCAAAACTGAAAATCCTGTCATTATTTACATACTTGTCACACACCTGTCTGAGTCCTTCTGTTGAACACAAAAAATATTTTGAAGAAACTTGTAACCATTGACTTATATATATATATATTATATCTGACAGCTAGCTCTCTGCAACTCTCACATGGTCGCCCACTGAAGACCACATGAGAATGCTAGGTTGCTGCCGGAAGTGATGTTAGTGAGACCAACAGGGGGTGCCCAACCTGTGGTTTGTCTGGGTTAATGCCCCAGTATTGTGACGAGGACTACTCGTCTGCTCAGTGAGCGCCGTCTTTAGGATGAGACGTTAAACCGAGGCCCGACTCACTGTGGTCATTAAAAAATCCGAGAATGTCCTTCGAAAAAAAGTAGGGGTTTAACCCCGGCATCCTGGCTAAATCTGCCCTCTGGCCTCTGCCCATCATGGCCTCCTAACCATCCCCATATTATAATTGGCTTCATTACTCTGTCTCCTCTCCACCAATCAGCTGGTGTGTGGTGTGCGGTCTGGTGCAATATGGCTGCCGTCACGTCATCCAGGTGAATGCTGCACACTGGTGGTGAATGAGGAGATTCCCCCCAATGTGTAAAGGGTTTTGAGTGTCCAGAAAAGTGCTATAGAAATGTAAGGAATTTAAGAATGTAACGAATGTAGTGTAATGAAGGAATGTAAGATTTTTTCCCGACATACAGTGTATCCGGAAAGTATTCATAGCGCTTCACTTTTTCGACATTTGTTTATGTTACAGCCTTATTCCAACATGGATTAAATTAATTTATTTCCTCATAATTCTACACACAATACCCCATAATGACAATGTGAAAAAATATTTTTTGAAATTGTTGCAAATTTATTAAAAATAAAAAACCTGAAAAATCCCATGTACATAAGTATTCACAGCCTTTGCTGTGAAGCTCTAAATTTAAATGTTTCAGCAGCTTAATTGGAGTTCACCTGTGGTAAATTCAGTTGATTGGACATGACTTGAAAAGGAATACACCTGTCTATATAAGGTCCCAGGGTTGACAGTGCATGTCAAAGCACAAACCAAGCATGAAGGCAAAGAAATTGTCTGTAGACCTCAGAGACAGGATTGTCTTGAGGCACAAGACTGTGGAAGGTTGCAGAAAAATTTATGCTGCTCTGAAAATTCCAATGAGCACAGTGGCCTTCATGATCTGTAAGTGGAAGATGTTTGGAACCACCAGGACTCTTCCTAGAGCTGGCCCGCCATCAAAGCTGAGTGATCAGGGGAGAAGGGCCTTAGTCAGGTAGGTAATCAATAACCTGATGGTCACTCTGTCTGAGCTCCAGCGTTCTTCTGTGGAGAGAGGAGAACCTTATAGAAGGACAACCATCTGTGCAGCAATCCACCAATCAGGCCTGTATGGTAGAATGGCCAGACGGAAAAAAAATGGCTGTACACTGTCGCTTTCCATCCAACCTGATAGAGTTTGAGAGGTACTGCAAAGAGGAATAGCATCCTCTTGTAGCATCATATTCAAAAAGACTTTGGACCTAAGTTGTAATTGCTGCTAAAGCTGCATCAACAAAGTATTGAGCAAAGGCTGTAAATACTTATGTACATGTGATTTTTTTTATAAATTTGCAACAATTTCAAAAAATCTTTTTTACATTGTCATTATGGGGTGTTGTGACTTGTGTGTTAATGAATTCAATCCATTTTGGAATAAGGCTGTAACATAAAAAAATGTGGGAAATTCAAGCGTTATGAATACTTTCCGGATGCCCTGTATTTACATTTGGGTGTTTGTATATATATATATATATATATAT
>CAIGQZ010000692.1:5120896-5138869 GCA_903798205.1 Danio tinwini
AGATAGATAGATAGATAGATAGATAGATAGATAGATAGATAGATAGATAGATAGATAGATAGATAGATAGATAGATAGATAGAATGTGAAAGAGAGATCTGTGAGGGGTGAACTCTCACCTGCTGAGCACTATTAGCTCCATTAAACTGCTTATCCTTTAAATGCATTATGTTTTTATTTTTATTTTTTATAGAAATGAGAAGCTGAAGCCAGGCATCAATGAGTCCTTGTTCAATGCCCTCCAAGCTTTGAGAGACAAAGAATTCTCTTTGTTTGAGCAAACCTTGAACTATGCCAGGTAACCATATTAAGCATCTTCTTGTTGGCTCAATAGAAATGTCCTCTACTATGGAGCCAGGACTAGTGGAATTTTTATATTCCTGATTATAAAACAGTTTATATTCCTGATTTGATAACTTAGTGAGAACTACAGATATAGATTCTGTCCAGACTGTGAAATGTTAATCTGCACTGATTATGTTTGTGTTTTGTCAGAGGTCGTGAGGTTGAGGAGTTGTGCCGTGGGAGTCTGGAGGCTGTGTCTTCACTTTATCCTACTCTCTGTAACCTGCAGAGGATCAGTGAACTCCAGAGTGTCGAGGAGCTTTTCTCCAGGTCAGACTCCATTTTCATGTTACAGTCATTGAAGCACAAGTTGTTTTTCTCAATTACCAAAAAATAACCTTTCAAGTTTATTTATTGTTTTAAATATATATTTTTTAAGTTGTTAGATTTTCATAGATTATGAATGTTACTGTATCTTTCAGGACTAGGTCAATTTTTTTTAGTTAGCATAGCATCTTCGTGTACAGTAGATGTCATAAGTACACTAGCTGAGTGTCAAAGTCTTTCTTAAAAAACAGCGATATTGATTTATTAACTGAAATGGGATAAATAAATAAATAAATAACCTTTCCAAAAACTTGCCATGCTTAACTTTAACTTGAAGTACTAATCTGACTAAAACTAAAACCTAAATATAGCTGCAAGCAGCAATTAAGGGGCCAAGAAGTTCAGAGCCAGAATGAGCAAAGCAGTCCAGAGGCAGAATGAGTACGTTTGAGGTCAATGCAGTAAACAAAAAACATTTTGCCTATTGACACAAATTTCGCAACATTTAGTCAGCATGGTCTGACAATGATCCGAGTCAAATTTGGTGATAATTCGGCAAACTTTTTCTGAACAAAATCAATATGGCGGACAGGAAGTTTAGCCAAATAGAGCATATTTGGTATCAATGTTCTTGGCATGACCCAAGGAATAAGTTGAGGTTTTACTACAACAAACGTATGCAATCTAAAGTTATTAGCAACTTTATGAATCATTATTGATGGTTAGTGAACGGTTTATAACTTCTGACCACTAGGTGGTGCTGTTACCAAATGTATGTGTTGGGGTCATTGTGAGTTGCCAATGACAATAAGTCGCAGCATCATATACACTTTGACATCATGCTAGCACATTTGTCGATGCCTTAAATGACAACAGTTTCACTCATCAATATGATTTCTATAAGTTTTGGTCAGCATGGTGTGAAGATGATCGGAGATAAATTTGGTCACAATTAAACGGTCGAGGAGGAGTTCGCAAAGGAAGGTTTTTGAACAAAGTCAAAATGGCAGACAGGAAGTTTGCCCAAATATGGCATGTTTGGTATCAATGTTCTCAACATGACCCAAGGAATAATTGGATATCAATTTTACCACAATAAATCTATGCAACAGTTATTAGCCATTTTCTAAGATTCATTATTAATGGTTAGTTAAGGGTTTATAACGCATGACCACTTGGTGGCGCTGTTACCAAATGTATGTGTGGTGGTTATTGTGAGGAGCCAATGACACACCTAAAGTTCAGCATCAATATGTTTAAACCTTGCAGAATTACAGCCTCAGACGATCTTTGACATTGTGCCAGCACATTTGTCAGTGGCGTAAACGAAAATCATGTCGAGTATCAACATGAATTCCATAACTTTTTGCCAGCATGGTCTGAAGAACATCTGAGTCAAATTTAGTAAAAATCTGAAAAACGGTCTAGGAGAAGTTAGAAAAATAGATTTTTCAATCAAAAACAAAATTTTGGACAGGAAGTTTAGTTGATTTTGCCGCATTTGGTATCAATGGTCTCGACATGATCCATGGAATTTAAAAAAAATTGCTTATAACTTTTGGCCACAAGGTGGCGCTACTCCAGAAGTTTTTGAGTACTTCCAAGGCATGGTGTCGAAGATGCATTGTGTCGAAGATGTTTTGTAATGATGCATGAATATGTTTGTGTAATATAGCATTTTTTTTGTCGAAAATTTAAATGGCCAACGCCTAAATGGTTGACCTGGGAA
Source organism: Danio tinwini (assembly GCA_903798205.1). Classification (NCBI taxonomy): domain Eukaryota; kingdom Metazoa; phylum Chordata; class Actinopteri; order Cypriniformes; family Danionidae; genus Danio; species Danio tinwini. Next base: position 5,123,238 of record CAIGQZ010000692.1, read on the forward strand.
AATCAGACATCATTCGACTCTGCATGCTCTGTCGGATCTAAAGAGACCAGTGTTATGAGTTTTGGACAAAGGGTTGAGATATTATAATCAAAAAAAGCATTTTATTTAAATATCTTCGGACCACTAGGGGGCAGTGTGCCAAAACACTGCAGATATCCTCAAATCATGGTTGTCATAACACACACTAAGTTAAATACAGTGTGAATACGGCAACGCGTTACGGAGATATCGCCATTTTTGCAATCTCTACGTTAATTTTGTTCACAAGTTAAATGAAAACCGTTGGTCTAATCAACTTGAATATAACTTTGGTCAGCATGGTCTGTAGATTCAATTGTAGATTTCATGTGATTAAATTTTGATGAAAATAAGACAAAAAGCCTATAGGAGTTCAATCAAAAAATTTTTTGCAAAAAATTCAAAATAGCGAAAAGATTTTCATGATGGAAAATCATAGGGTGCGTTTGAATCAGACTGAGCCAAGGAATCAGAGGAAAAAATATTTTGACTGTAGCCCATTCGGTTCAAAAGTTTTAACGATTAACATAAGTGAAACTTTGGACAAGTGGTGGCGCAAGAGAGTTTAAGTTAGAGACTTCAGGTTTGCTGTGGTTCATGTTGACATTGCACAATAGGTGCTTTTGCACCTGCAGTGCTTGGCCCCTAATAAAGTTATACTTAATTAAATAAGACAAACACACAACCTAATTACTAAAATGCTATAAAAACTAAAATAGAATATTACTTTTTAGTATAGAAGTCAGAATATGAATTGGTGAATTTGAACCATGTGTTTAATGAACGTGAAAGTCTTTTAGTTCAATCCTTGTCATGAGTACACTCCATGAATATACTGAGTTTCACACTGTTTTCACATACTGCACTAACCATGGGACATTCTACAAGAAACATACATTTTCACTTATTAAAAATGTGACAGGGCCTGGCGTTTAAGCTTGTCTTCCTTTAAAAAAAACATACAAAACAAGCAAAAAATTATACAATTCAATGATAGAACGCATCCTTGATCACTGTCAGCTTCTAGGTCAAATTATGTCACTTCATTTGAGTCATAACCTTAAAGTTGTATTGCACAGATTTTATGTTAAATTTAATGCAAATTTGACAGAAACACGATGACAATTGCAAGTATATATTAGTAGTATTTATTTGTAGAATCTATTTATAATTTCATGTTTTTAATCAATTGATGTGAATGAGAACAACTTAAACTTGCTATTTCTGAAGCTTTTTTTTTTTTATAAATAACAAATAATAATATTTTTGTCAGGGTTCTGCCACTCAGGTCTTGTAAATTCTTGTTTTGGTGGCAGAGTCCAGACACTAGCGCTGTCTTGTCCTGTCCTGTTGTGCTCGGCTGGAGTTTTTTTTTGGGTCGAGCACTTGTTTTCTGTCATTGTGTGTGTCTCTGTATGTGTGTCGACGTGAGTGCGCGCAGACCGTGTGCGCTCCCGCTTGATGCGAGCGCGCGGGGTCTGTGCGTGCTTGGGACGCGCACTCTTGTACTCATTTTTGTGTTTTGTTCTGTCGGCATCGCACTGTTTCATTCTCAGCATCTCAGTCTGATTGGTTTTGGTTTCGGTTGGCGCTGAGATGAAACATGCGTGTTGCTTATGTGTGAGCGCACAGTAAGGTGTTTTAATTTATCGTGTGCTCCTATCTTGCGTTTGTTTGTTTGTGTTGTCCAAGCACGTGGCTCTGTGTTTACATTGCGGCCACGTGCTGCAGTCTTGTCCTTTATTGTGAATGCGCGGTTATTGAGTTTTCTCATTGGCTGCGTGTTCTTGTCCTATTTGATGTGAGCACATGGCTTGTGTTGTCTCTTTGTGTCATGTGCTCTCCTGTCTGTTGTCTAGCCCCACCCTCCTTGTTAACTTATTATTAGTTTATTATGTTCAGCTGTTTGTGTGTTAATTATTTTTGCTTATATTCTCCTCATGTCTGCCATCCTGTGCCAGTTCGTCATTGTTTCTCTCCTTGTCCTGTCGTGTGTTCCAGCCCTAATCCTTACCAGCCTGCCCAGTCAAGTTTGTTTGTTTGTTTATTTGTTTTGCTAGTGTTTTCCCCCTCGGGGAAGTTTAATTTACTGTTTTGCCTTTTATTTTAGTAATAATAAATACCCATATTATTTTTGCACTTAAGTCCTCGCTCCTTTTCTCCACCCACTGACCCTGACATTTTTAGCATAACAAAACTATTTAAGCTGTAGGTTCAATTAGGCTGAGAACAAGCACACTGACAGGGTTTGTACATTTGTAAAGTGTTTTTAATAAAGAACAAAAATCTGAGAACCAAACGAATGACATGTTCCTTTACAGAACAACTCACAGAAATCAACCATTAGTCCATTTTAGATATTTTTGGGATGAAATACATTTTATTCACTGTATTTATGTTTTTATTTCAGGGACAGATAATGTACGTTTCTGGGAGAATGTCCCCCATGTCTCTTTTTTGGCTTTAACCTCTTACCCATCCCCCGACGCGGACGCACTGAGGCGCTGTTTTTCCACGTCAATGTTTATCAATAGATTACATCAAAATAGACATGATTAATCTTGACAAATTGTACATCAGTTTAAAGCTACAACCCTCGAGCAGCCATTGCAGCTAGTTGTTTTTCAATGGGAAGCTTATAAAGAACGTATTTGCAAATTTTTGTGCAAGTTGAACAGAAAACGCTTATTAGATATGGAGTACATATCATAGTAATAACAACACACACGCGCATTCATTGCTGTACATCACGGTTTATTTTGAAAGGTAAGAGTCCACAGAAAAACATCCCATCAAGCACATTTAGTCCACCGACACAATAGTGTTGAATTTTGAGTGGTTATTCATTTATGTCACCATTTCTGCCAGAGACCTGTTACATGCTTTACCATGTTACTTACACGCGAAAACGGCGTCTTTGTAGTAAAAGGCAACTCGATTGCATGCTATCTTCATCAAATTTGAAACATAAACTCATGAGACACTTGGCTTTCAAGTCATATTTTTTCTAGGACATTCCATAATGTTTTCCTGTGTTTGTATATGGAAAAACGTATTGAACACAATCATTTTTTTCTCATGACTTCATAATGCATAACTTTTTTATATTTTTTAACATGTAACTTTCCCTTTTACCAGAGTAAAGCTCAAAGTGTCTTCTTTCCAATGATACCCAGTTTGTGTTTGTAGCTTACTGGAGTCAGGAACTGTTACTATTTAACGTTAGGTAGGTGTAAATCCCCAAAATTGAGTGATGGCTAACAGGTTAAGAAAAACAGACATGATTTTTTTCCTCCCAACTAAGAAATGACAAGATGCCTACAGAATAAAGTGCAAAACAAGCACATATGGGACGTTGACCTGCACCACTTCACAAAAAATCATTTTAATTTGGCATGACAATCATTTATTATGTTAAATGAACACCAGTGTCAGCTTGTTCTGTGCTTCAAATGCCATTACGTTACTTGCATGCACTTTTTGTTTACATTGATGATACTAAAATATCACTGGTCCTGCAGTAGCCTAGCAGCTTTTACCTATAAATACATGCTTATGTGTTGTAGCAGGATTAATTGTTCAAATATGATTAATTAAAGGTCAAATTTGAGAAATTGAAATGTGAAACAAAACAACCCAAGCTTCTGCTTACCCAGGGTTTAGAATTTTCAAGTGTGTAAAGTCCTTTTATTTCTGTTCTTGACAGGCCAGTAACTGACTCCAGCCTCAATGAGGTGTACAGCAAGTGGCAACGACACTCTGACTTGTTAACCGACAGTGATTTCACTTTGGTGGAGCCAGTCTTAGCCCTTCGCTCCTCAATACAGGAAACACTGATTTCCTCAGAGACTGATCCGGACAGGAAGAACTACCTGATTTCTACATATTCTTCTCACCTGATGGAGCTGTGCAGACTGGCTCGATCTGCAGGAAACACACAGGTGAGTCCATGGCTGCGTTCGAAATCACCTACTACTCAGTAAGTGCTGCATTTGAATTTAAATGTACCACTCGGCCGTTAGAACAGTGTGTTCTATATAGTATGAATGTGAGCAGTAGGAATAGAACTTGAACGTACTACATCCACCATTTTGTTACCATCACGTGACCTACCCGCATCATTTGCGTCGATTCACTCCCATTCCTGAATTCTCTCGCGGTGCATTAAGACAAAGCATAGCGTCCATTGGATGCGCACTTAAGAACCTCGCCGGATCATCCAGGTACTTCTATGAATTTGAACATACTACTCGGCTTGCACACTGTTTTTAGCGCACTACTGTATATAGTATGGAAGTATGCGATTTTGGAGGCAGCCCATGTCTCTGTATGTCTTGTAGCACATTTTGACATTGTTTTTAGTTAAATGACACATTTGTTCATTTAAAGCTTTTACAGGTACCATAGAATCATCGATACAGTACGTTAAATTGTTGTTTGGTCATGATCTTTGGCCACACGGAATCTGCATGCGCAGAATTCCGCAGATTTTCCGCAGAATTCCGCAGATTTTTAGCCCATCATTAATTCTGTTTATTTACTTGAGTAAATGTGTGTAAATATAAATTTATTCAGTTTTTATATTAATTACAGTAATATTATTGACTAACATGAAAATATTCATCTGACTTATGTACAATGCAGTTTGTAAAGTTATATTGGTAATGTCAATGTCTTTTGGTAGATATATGAGAGACTTGCTTTGTTTACCAAATACAGTGAATCTAATTGGATTTGCATTTTAAATATTAAATAAAAGTTAAAAAGGTATTATTTTTTTTCACATATTAAGGTTTTAGTTATGATACTTCCAAAAAAATTCTGCAGAAATCCGCTGATCTTTACAAAAATTCTCCGCAGAAATGGCAAAAAAACGTCCGCAGATTCCGTCTGGCCCTAGTCATGATCTACATAGAAGGTAAAATCAGAAAACCCAACCGAAACTTGTAGACCACAGAAACAAATACCTATGGCCTTTCATAAAAGCCTAACTACTGCACTGAATGCTCTCACAGCTCGACATGCATGCTATTGGAAAGCATCATACGCTGTCATGAATAGTTAAGAAACAGGGACTTCTCATAGGATAAGAAAACTAGAATAATTAGAAATTAGAATAATAATGAGACACTGATGCATCATCACTCTACTTGCAGTTGAGTGCTACATCACAGACTTCGATCCCACCCCAATAAAGTGTTTAAACCTAAATTGCCCACAGTTAAATCTAACATATTGTAAGATTGCTTTAATTGATGCTCAACACATAAATCTGTTAAAATCTTAAAATAAAGTAGTCGAGGGTTTCATGAAACGTCAATAGCCATTTCAATGACCATCTTTGATAAGCCTCCTGGGCATAGAGCTTTATGTCTAGCAACTTACCTGCTCTTATCCAAAGCTGTTTGCCAAGCTTTCATTTAAATTTCGTATTTGGAAGCACTCAAATAAATATGACAATAATGGCTCGTTTCCACTGAGTGGTACAGTACGGTATGGTACGGGTCGGTACGGGTCACCTTTATCAGGCTTGCGTTTCCACTACAAAGGGTACCCTTTTGGTGGACGTTATGTACGACAGAGTTTCAGTCGACGGCTCGAATAAATGTCTACAGTAAAGCCGTACAGGTAAATCATATGAAAATCACTTCTCACAAAACAGATGCTTTAAACAAACACAATAGTTGTGTATAAATGTTTATTACTAACCTTTTCTATGAACATAATTTGATTATATACTTAAAGGTTGTTGAATTTTATCATTATAATTTGGTCTCATTTATAGGAGAACTGTGCAAACATACTTTACATTTTCAGAAACTTGGTGCTGAATTAAGGTCTAAAAGTGTTAAACCAAACAAACATTTGGTGGGTATATGTGTGTGTATATACAGTGGTGTGAAAATGTGTTTTCCCATTACTGATTTCTCCTTTTTGCATGTTTGTGACATGTTTCAGATCATCAAACAAATTTAAATATTAGTCAAAGATAACACAAGTAAGCACGTCTTGCGATTTTTAAAGCTGGCAGCTAGCTCTCTGCAACTCTCACATGGTCACCCAACCTGCGGTCTGTGTGGGTCCTAATGCCTCAGTATAGTGACGGGGACTCTGTACTGCTCAGTGAGCGCCGTCTTTCAGATGAGACATTAAACCGAGGTCCTGACTCACTGTGGTCATTAAAAATCCCAGGATGTCCTTCGAAAAAGAGTAGGGGTTTAACCCCGGCATCCTGGCCAAATCTGCCCACTGGCCACTGTCCATCATGGTCTCCTAACCATCCCCATATCATAATTGGCTTAATCAGTCTGTCTCCTCTCCACCAATCAGCTGGTGTGTGGTGTGCAGTCTGGCGCAAAATGGCTGCCGTCGCATCATCCAGGTGGATGCTTCACACTGGTGGTGGATGAGGAGATTCCGCCCAACATGTAAAGCACTTTAAGTGCCAAGAAAAGCGCTATAGAAATGTAAGGAATTATTATTATTATTATTATTATTATTATTATTATTATTATTATTATTATTATTATTATTATTATTATTATTATTAAATTAAGACAAAGGCCCAATCCCAATTCTACCCCTTAGCCCATTCCCTTACCCCTACCCCTCGTTTTGCGCATGGGTAGGAGTGTCCAAATTCTCTTTAGCTTGAAGGCATAGAGCTAAGGGGAAGGGGTCGATAGCCCTTCGAACTGAGATTTTTCAGAAGCACACTCGAAACCCAGGGGTAAGAAAATTCCCAAGAATACACCAGCCACAGCTGCACCCGGAAGTAAGGAGATCCACAAATTAGCATTTTTTGTCATTATTACGCATTTTTACAACAAACAAACACATATTTTAATATATTCATAACCACGTTCGTGTTTTACCGTCATGCTGTAAAAAAACACTAAAATAAAAACTGCTAAATTTCACGATCTATAATCCATAATAATAACTCCTGTATAGTAGTCCCACAACATTCTGACACTCGATGACACTAAAATACCCTGTCAGAAAAGTCTAGTGGCTGAGAATGAGCGTTTTACAGTGTCTGCTATAATGTTAATGTTGTTTTAGTGTATTTACTTAGATGAATATGGCCACTGTGTAAATGCACAGTACAGTTACGATCTTATTGCCACATTAGATCGTTATGATAACATAATATATGCCTTCAGTGATTTCCTGAAGATAAACACCAAAAAATAAAGCAACTGGAATAATTACAGCAGTCACGATCGTCTGATCTCATATGAAGTAAAAGATTGCGATGACATATGATGACGTGTGCAGTTGCTGGAGTGCTGTCCCAATTATTAGGGGTACATTTTGAAGCCCTTTACCTTAACACTCGGTTTTAAGGGCTAAGGGGAAGGGGTAGGGGTACAAAAATAGAATTGGGATTGGGCCAAAATACCAAACTACATAACTCTGTGTGAAAATGTGTTTGCCTCCTAAACCTAATAACTGATTGGGCCACCATTAATACTAACAACTGTAATCCATTGTTTTCGGTAACTCACAAAGAGTCTGTTACAGTGCTGTGGAGGAATATGGCCCACTAATCTTTGCAGAGTTGTAATTCAGCCACATTGTTGTTATAGCTGGCAGAGCGAGCAGTTTTCCATATGAAGCAGCACAATCTGGTAGTGAGTGGCAGTAGCAGCAGCTCGTTGGCCTGGCAGCTGGAGGAGGCACAAGTGTTCTGGGTGAAGAAAGAACATGGACTGGCTCTGGAGCTGCTTAAACAGATGATCCATAAGCTAGATAATCTGGTAAGATGAAGGTGAACTCTATAGTACACTGTCATATCTCCTGAGTAAAACATAATGTCTTCATTTGAGCAGGTGTGTGTGAACCCAGCTGTGGTGCCGGTGTATTCGGAGTGTTTGAGATTATGTGGAAGCTGGCTGGCTGAATCCTGTCTGGAGAGTCCTGCTGTCATACTGGAGAATTATTTAGAAAGGGTAAAGTAACAAACAATCAAAACTATCTTTTCTCTTTATAGTTGTCTTGTTATAACGTGTACATGCACTAAAGCCTATTCTATATTCAATTCAATTCACCTTTATTTTTATAGCGCTTATACAATGTAGATTGTGTCAAAGCAGCTGCACATTCAAGATTATAGTAAACTGAAACATTGTCAGTTCGATTTTCAGAGTTTCAGATCAGATCAGTTCAGTTCAGTTTAGCTCAGTTCAGTGTGGGTTAATAATCACTACTGAGAGTCCTAACACTGAAGAGCAATTCCATCGATGCGCAGCTCTACAGATCCCGAACTATGCAAGCCAGTGGCGACAGCGGTGAGGAAAAAACTTCACCAATTGGCGAAAGTGAAGAATTCAAAAAACTTGAGAGAAACCAGGCTCAGTTGGGCATAACCATTTCTCCTATGGTCAAACGTCTTGTGCAGAGCTGCAGTCTAGCCGCCGGAAGCTGGAGAATGCTGAACCTCATCGAAGACTCCTCTGTCCTTGGAGCGTCACAGAAATCACAGAAGTCTCATGCTCTCCACTTCTACATGACCACCAGAGCTGCTCAGGATGCGGCCTGGTCTAGGATTGTGAAAACCTCTGGATCATCTCGTCGCTGGTCTTGGATCGCATCGGTGGCGCTGCATAGTCAGAGGGCCTCGGGATGAGTACCCCCAGGTGCAAATAGAGAATAATTAGCGTAGCTGCTGTTCATAGTGTATATAAACGAGATGCAAAAACCTGCATGGGGCACAATCATGCGTCATACTGCTAAGTGATGCACTGAGTGTATGCTTTGCTAAAAAGATAGGTTTTTAATCTAGTTTTGAACTGTGAGAGTGTGTCTGAGCCTTGGATATTATCAGGAAGGCTATTCCAGAGTTTAGGGGCCATAAATGAGAAGGCTCGACCTCCTTTACTCAACTTTGCTATTCTAGGTACTACCAGAAGCTCTGAGTTTTGAGATCTTAAAGAGCAGGTTTGATTGTAGCAAGATAGGAGGTTGGTTAGATAAACAGGAGCTAGATTATTTAAAGCTTTATAGGTAAGAAGCAATATTTTATATTCAATATGAAACTATAAACTATATAGAGTATCTGTCATATCATTCTGTATAGTGGTAAATTTCCAAGTAGGGCTACTCAATGAATTAAACTAAATCTACAATCACAATATATCTTATATATTATCAATCACATTACAGAAGGTTAATAAACTGTATCAGACTTAAATACTCAATGTTTTTGAATCGGTCCATTTTACAAGTGATCTAAGGTAAAGAGCCCCTATAATGGGTTTTTGAAAATGACCTTTCATGCAGTGTGTAACAGCTCTAAGAGAATGAAAACATCCAGCTGAGGTTTAAGGCCTAATCCCAATTCTACCCCTTAGCCCTTCCCCTTACCCCTACCCCTCGTTTTGCGCGTTCACATCAAGGGGTAGTGATGTCCCAATTCTCTTTAGCTTGAAGGCGTAGGGCTAAGGGCAAGGGGTATACACTCCTGCGAACGAAGATTTTTCAGGAGCACACTTGAAACGAAGTGGTAAGATGTTTCCCAGAATAAACCTGCTAAAACGACAGTATTGCTGAACCCGGAAGTAAGGAGATCCACAAATTAGTATTTTTTGTCATTATTATGAATTTTTACGACAAACAAACATGTGTTAATATATTCATAACCGCTTTCATATTTTACCTTCATGTTTAAACAAAAAAAAAAGAAAAAAAAATTGCAATCTATAATCCATAATCATAACTCCTGTACAGCAGTCCCACAACATTCTGACACTCGATGACACTCGAATACCCTGTCAGAAAAGTCTAGTGGCTGAAATGAGCCTTTTACAGTGTTATGCACAGTATAGTTATGATCTTCAAGAGATCGTGATGGCATATGATGTCGTGTGCAGGTGTTGAAGTGTAAGTTTTGAAGCCCTTCCCCTTAACCCTCGGTTGTAAGGGCCAAGGGGAAGGGGTAGAGGTACAAAAATAGAATTGGGATTGGGCCTAAAGCTATAAGTAGGAAAATTGTCAAATATGTTTTTATGAATTTTTTGAGCAAAATGCTAAAGATTGAATCCGGTTCAATGATCTATGCTAACCTAAGCTAAAAGTGCTTCCACCAGACCCAGAGATCAGCTGAATGGATAAAAACTGCTAAAACTCAACTGTTTAACACTAGAGGAGTTGTAAAATGAGCCTACTTGCAAAAAAGTAGAGTGTACCATTAAGTGCAAAATAGTAATGTGAGCTTACAAAGGGAATTGTGTTTTAGTTTATTACATTCATCCTAAATGGTAATTAATAATGAAACATGTATTGACTGTAATAAGGTCTGCCAGGTAAGGGTCACAGAGTCTTTTTGTGCATGTACTGTATCTGTGAGACAAAGAAATGTCCTTTAAATCATTCATTCATTTTATGTTTGGCTTAGTCCCTTTATTAATCCGGGGTCGCCACAGCGGAATGAATCACCAACTTATCCAGCACATGTTTTTTACGCAGCGGATGCCCTTCCAGCCTCAACCCATCTCTGGGAAACATCCATACACACTCATTCACACTCATACACTACGGACAATTTAGCCTACCCAATTCACCTGTACCACATGTCTTTGGTAACCGGAGCACAGAGGAAACCCACGCGAACGCAGGGAGAACATGCAAACTCCACACAGAAACGCCAACTGACCCAGTCGAGGCTCGAACCAGCGACCTTCTTGTTGTGAGGCGACAGCACTACCTACTGTGTCGCCCCCGCTTCCTTTAAATCTAAACTTTTTTTAATTGGCTTTTTAAATAGTGAATGCAATTATTTTTATTGTTAGAAAAATCTTTATCAGATCTTATTGGATTTTTGTCCCCTCAAATCCATCAGCCCTATATCAAAATTGCATGGCAACCATAACCTTGGCCTTTGGGTTAATGATGTGTTATTCTTGGACAGGCTGTGGAAGTCATTGAGGAACACTGTGGTGGTTTAAAATCGAAACTACAGAGCCAGAAAACCCAGGCCTACTTTTCGCTCGCCCGTTTCTCTGACGCACAGTACCAGGGCATTGAAAACTATATGAAGTCATCTGAGTTTGAGAACAAGCATGCTCTTCTGGAGAAGGCTAAGGAAGAAGTTGATCTTATGCGAGAGAGGAAGGTCAACAACAACAGGTCAGCATCAAACTGGCGCTGCATCCCAGTTTGCCTACATATACTACGTCCTAAATGTATTTATTTACATGTTTTTGTTGAATGAAAAGTACATACTTTTGAGTGTGTAACAGAAGAGTAGTCAGACTTTTGCCACATACTAATGTACTTGCTCATTTATAAACTTTTCTGGGGTTCTTTTTGTATGTAATGTCCTACAATATTAGAGATGAAGCAGCATGTTAATCTGCCATTCGTGCTTACATAATGCAAAGAAATCTCCTGAGGTGTTTGTGTGATTGTGCATTCAAAAGGTAAAGATATAGTTCACCCAAAAATTTAAATGAATTACCATTTTATCACATTTACTCAAGTGGTTCCAAATTTTCCAAAAAGTTTTTTTTCTTTTTTTCTGAACCCAAGAAGATATTTTGAAGAATGTGGGAAACTGGGACTCTGTAGCTACGTTTCCATCCACCTATTTTTTGGGCATTTTGCATATGCGCATAAAAAAACGGTTGATGGAAGCGCTAAGATGCGCATAAAAACATATGCGCATAACTGAGTAGGATAAACTTATTATTCGATAAGAAAAGATGCGCATAAACTACAATGGAAACACTTTTATCGCACAAATTCCAGTGTACGCATTAAAAAAAGGTCATGTGATTTTGTTATAAGAGATCATGTGATGATTAAAATGTGTGTGAATGGACAAACCAGCAGGCTGAGCACATTATAAACCATCTGAAATGTTGTTTTGGTCATTCTAAAACGCTTTAACCATTTCAGTAGTGTTATTATAATATTAATGACCTCCAGATTCCAGAGCGCCTGACGCCTTCCTGACGCCTTCAAACACCACGGCGTGTTCACTGCGTGTCAGGATTGCCTTCTGAGGCGCAAGTCATTTATTAAATGATGAAAAGATTGACGCAGCCTCTCCTACCACAGCAAATTCAGTTTTTACTGTTGATATTAGGCGCCAGTTAATCAGGAAGTGACGATTTTGTTCGCTTTGACTCGTTGGATGGAAACGCAGCTTTATTCGCACGTCTTTTATGCGATAATCCAGTTTTGCACATAAAGTTAATTCACATGGATGGAAACATAGCCATTGACATCTACATTTGTTTCAAAAGCATTTGTCATTTGTGTCCAACTGAAAAAAAAGAACGTTTTGAAACAACGGCGAGGTGAGAAAATGATTTTCGGATGATTTCATTTTTTAAGTGAACTACCCCTTTAATGGCCAATTGCATCTTTTTAAAGTTCACAATGTTCTGCATGTGAAATTAAATGCAGAAAACATGAAATAACCTCTTTGTCTAGGCCGCTAAACTGTTACAATTTTTTGTTGCTTAATTATGTATGTACAGTTGAAGTCAGAATTATTAGCCCCCCTGTTTATTTTTTCCCCAATTTCTGTTAACTGAGGGAAGATTTTCTTCAACACATTTCTAAACATAATAGTTTTAATAACTCATCTCTAATAACTTATTTATTTGATATTTGCCATGATGACAGTAAATAATATTTGACTAGATATTTTTCAAGACGCTTCTATACAGCTTAAAGTCACATTTAAAGACGCTAGGTTAATTAGGTTAACTAGGCAGGTTAGGTTAATTAGGCAAGTTATTGTATAATGATGGTTTGTTCTGTAGACTATCGGAAAATATAGCTTAAAAGAGCTAATAATTTTAACCTTAAAATGGCTTTTAAAAAATTAAAAACTGCTTTTATTCTAGCCAAAATAAAACAAATAAGACTTTCTCCAGAACAAAAAATATTATCAGACATACTGTGAAAATTTCCTTGCTCTGTTAAACATCATTTGGGAAATATTTAAAAAAAGAAAACAAAATTCAAAGGGGGGCAAATAATTCTGACTTCAACTGTATGTGTTTTGGACAATATCTGCCATTATGTTGGGTTTGCATCAAATGCAAGTATAAGTATTCAACCTTGTAAATTACGAAGTCATTGCAAATGTGTGGCACAAATGACACAAAATGTGTTTACTGTGAACATCTGTTATTAACCCTAATCATGTTTCCACGACAAGTTAAAAAAAAACAATCTAGACACAATGCACTTATTAGCTTAATATTTGGTGTGAAGTCTTTAGATTAGATTGTACACAGATTTGCACTTTTTTACAAAATAGTAGACCATCTGGGTCATTTTGGAATACTCATTTGAACATAGTACAATTTGGGACATGATAGCTATGTCTGAAATTGCATACTAATTTAGTAGGTTGTGCATTTGAATTTGAACACATTTCCTGAGCATTTGAAAACTGTTTTATATAGTATAAATGATAGCTGTTTGAATGGAATCAGAATCTACTACGTCTGTCACATTGCTGCCAAGTATTGACACTTTCTTCCATTTTTCAATTATGACGACGCCTCTCCAGTGGGCTTAGTGGAAAGTTTTAAATACTATGAATTCAGACGTAATACTCATCTCATATACTGTTTTTCCATATAGTATGTTACAGGATACAGTGAATTATTCACTGAAGTAATATTTAGGACAGATAGTATATAAATCTTCATCAGATATACAAATTGATAAATGTATTTTGTTCCTGCAGATACACAGTGAAAGTTCAAAGGGAACTAGAGCTGGACGTCAAGGCACTGGCTAACCTGCAGGCCGACCGCAACCGCTTCCTCCTCAAGGCTGTGGAGAACTATATTGAGTGCCTGGAGCTGGGAGAGGAGCATGACACTTGGGTCTTCAGACTGGCCTCCCTCTGGCTAGAGAACGCTGATGTCAAAGAAGTAAATGACAAGATGAAGGTATGACACTATCACATAACAGTACAAAGGCCATTTTGTTGTGCATTTTTAAATATATTATGTCTATTGCAACCTAGAATACGTGTCACTTTAAATAACACGAAAAAATCTGTAATTTTATTAATTTTATTTAATGAATATTGACACAAAACTATTTTCAGTTTTACTTCCAAAATTATTTTCATATATAGTAATGCAATATACTTAGGCTCACATGGAATCTGCGCTTGCAGATTTCTGCTGATTGTTGATTCTGTGTATGTAAAGTTATTGTAAAACGATGGTTTGTTCTATAGACAATCGGGGGGGAAATAGCTTAAAGGAGCTAATAATTTTGACCTTAAAATGGTTTTTAAAAAGTTAATAAACTGCTTTTATTCTAGCCAAAATAAAACAAATTAGACTTTTTCTGAAAGAAAAAATATTATCAGACATACTGTGAAAATTTCCTTGCTCTGTTAAACATAATTTGGGAAATATAAAAATAAAAATTATAAGGGAGGCTAATAATTCTGACTTCAACTATATATATATATATATATATAGATATATATATTAGGGCTGTCAATTGATAAAAAAAAATTAACTAATTAATCACACTTTTGTGTGTGATTGATCATGATTAATCACAAATTTAAAAAAAAATCCAAAATACAGGAATTGCAAATATAGAAATTGAAAAATTTTAATAATAAAGTATTGAATACAAACAATTGTATTCATTGTAAAGTTGTATTGCAAGTTTAGAACATTAATTATAAAGTAGAAACAATTTAGGTTCTGTCTGCGTTCTGAATGATTTTAAGATATTGAGCTTCAAAGTTTTTGCTTTCCATACCAAACAGTATGTGTGTAACATTTGTTTTTTTTAATAAAAGGTCTTAAAATTTAAACAACTTATAAAAAAAACATCCCATAATGTAAATAAGTTGTCATTTAATAAGAATGTCAATAACTCAATTTTGACAAAAATGTCAGATAGAACCTTATAATTCTAAGGTGACGATTTAACCAGCTGCTCTCATTATATGGGACAACACACACACACACACACACACACACACACACACAGAAAGAGAGAGAGAGAGAGAGAGAGAGAGAACAGCGCACTCCCTTCAGATCATCAACACGCACGATCGAATCAAATTTACTTAAACTAAGCGTTTTAAAGTATGACTTTATTTCTCAATCTAGGATTCTGACACATCAACGTGAAGCAGATGCTTTACAAAAGCTGCGTGTAGTGTGAAAACGTCAAACTTAATGATACATTCAAGGGCGCTTGGAGTCAACTTAGAGAGGAATGGGCTGTCTTTGACAGCTACCGACATCATCTGGCGCTTTCACTGAGCACATTTACATGGATCCATATTCTCCTTTATCCACATTTCTTTGCACATTAAACACACGCAGGGCTGGAGCAAGCTGAACTGGCGCTGTAGGCAAACAGTGATCACGCCACCCGAAAGTGAAATAGAAACTTAGTTTGCGGATAAGGAGGACCGGGAGGGAGGGGGTGAGTGTCGCGGATGAAAGGGTCGCCTCTATGGGCGCGCCGGCCCTGAACACACGTCGACTACAACAGGAAAAAAAAAAAAACTGCAACTGCGATAAATGCATTAAGTTTTTTTTTACACGTTAAATATTTTAAATTAATCACGTGCGTTAACGCGCTAATATTGACAGCCCTAA
>CAIGQZ010000692.1:5145939-5156023 GCA_903798205.1 Danio tinwini
TGTTTTTGTTTTGCTTGTGTTTTTGTTCGGTTTTTGTTTTGTTTGGTATATTGTCTAAATGTGCAAACAGATCTAATGCAAGTTTAGTAGTAATTTATTTGTTGGAAATGTGCATATTGTTGCTCAATTCTATTAATTTGAACTGAAATTAGCATGTTGTGTTTGTGACACAGGGGCAGGATGATCTGAGGCAAGATGCAGTGATGCAGCAGGTCTTCCATATGTGCTCCACTCTTCTGCAGCGCAATGCAGAAACTCGCAAGAGGAAACTCAACATCCGCCGTTACAAAGTACATTAAATATTGTATTTGATGGTTTCCCTCTGAAACTTACTCATTTCTTTTCAGATGTTATTTCAGTGTATAGTCAAATATTCAGGATAATAGTTTTTACAGTGAATCTCTTTTAAGTGAATTGTTTTACATCACTGGGTGTTTGTACCAGGTGGTGCCGTTTTCCCAGCGCAGTGGTGTTTTGGAGTGGTGTTCTGGTACTGTTCCCATCGGAGAGTTTCTGGTGGACCAACAGAAGGGGGCACACAAACGCTTTCGCCCACAAGACTGGTCCAACATGCTGTGTCGCAAGAAAATGATGGTAAAAAAAATCTTGAAAAATATCTAGTAAAAATTATGCACTGCCATCATGGCAAAGATAAAAGAAATCAGTTTTTAGAAATACGTTATTAAAAAACTATTTTGTTTAGAAATGTGTTGATTAAAAAATTCTTTCATTAAGCATAAATTGGGGGGAAATTATATACAGGGGGGCTAATGATTCTGACTTCAACTATTTATATATATATATTTTTATAAATAATATATATATATATACACACACACAGGGAAATTAATCTGATTATGCATTATGTTTTCATTGCATTGATATAGGAGGCTCAAAGAATGGAATTTAATGACAAACTGCAGGCTTTCACAGAGGTGTGCCAGAACTTCCGGCCAGTATTCCGATACTTCTGCATGGAACGCTTTTTGGACCCTGCTGTCTGGCTGGAGAGACGGCTAGCTTACACTCGTAGCGTGGCCACCTCTTCTATTGGTACACAGACACGCTATTATAAACCAAGCTGAACATAAACTAATTTAACTATAAAATCACTTCACTTTTGTAATTAATTGCCTCTTACAGTGGGTTACATTGTTGGCCTGGGTGATCGACACATTCAGAATATTCTCATTGATGAGCAGACCTCAGAACTGGTCCACATTGATCTCGGTATGTATATATACACACAGAAAACCAGTGCTTCAGAAGATCTCCTTTTATTTTAATTTTCACCTTTATTCCCTCTCCACACACAGGTGTCGCGTTTGAGCAGGGCAAAATCTTACCCACTCCTGAAACGGTTCCATTCAGATTGTCTCGAGACATTGTGGATGGCATGGGCATCACTGGGGTGGAGGGTGTCTTTAGGAGGTCAGTGTGGAGGCCGTGATCATCTTTCTTTTCTCTTAAAAAAAATTATGTATTATTAAACCGCTTTCAGTATAATTTTAATATAGTTTTATTATATTTAATATTAATGTGTCCAAGTTTCAAATTGTGTGGTCAAATATAAATTATTTTTATCAACATATTTTAAACATGTCAGGGTTCAACGCTAAGGATTTTTTATCAGGCCAGTGGTTCAGATTTTTACTTACCCTGCCAAATTTTTCACAGGCTCCACCAAAAAAAGAAGTTATAGCCACATATTTTAAATAATGTGTCAAAAGCCAAACATAATTGTAATATATTCAATAAAAAATACAATTGTGATGTAACAAAATTTGATGGTATATATATATGTATGAGCAATATCACATGAGTAGCAGTGCGATGTGGTGGCACTGATGGGGGAGGCCTGCAATGTGTTCCATCAGTGACGATATACAGCCACATTGCACTGCTACCAGTGTGACATTGCGTTTATACAACGTTTGACGGCACAATCGTGTATATAAAAAAGAAAATCAAGCACGGAGAGTCTCAAAACCCTTTTGTAAGAGGAACGAATTTCCTCCGCCATTCATTCACATCTGCAGCTGACATCAGAACAGCAGGAATCGCTGCTGCTACTTCACCAATGTCACATTAGAGCTAGTATTTGAATGATTCTCTAGCGTAATGTCTAAAGTGATGACAAAACAGGCCATCAGTCTACAGAGATTTCCCAGAATTTCTCTGTTGCAGTCAGGAGATAAAAATAATTAACCCCGAAAAAACCAAAGCAACGCAATCACTACCAGTATACTGTTGTGTTTGCGATAAGAAAAAACGCTAAACACATGCAGGCATTTCTTCTTTCTTTCTGTTTACTGAACTAATCTGCAGTAGCGGAAACAGGAGACTCATTATGCCTAGTTCACACTACAGGATTTTAAGCCTGATTTGAGCTCGATTTGGAAGTTAACGAGCTCGCCGACAGATCAGGCTGTGATCGGGGAAAAATCTGCGGGTGCACGGCACTCGGCAGTCTTTATGTGTGAACTACTGAACAACACGTCAAAGAGGCTCGCTGAAGCGACACCTCGCAGACGGAAATCCAATATTTAGCATGCTGAATATTCCAGAGCAGTCGGCAGACTCGACCCCACGTGTGGTCAGATGTAGTGACGAGCTGCAGCCAATGAGAGAGCATATCAGCATGAGCTTAATGGCCGTGTGTTCAGGAGCAGGAAAATTACAAGTTGACGTAGGAGTGCGGTCCCCCCGCCCACCAATATTGATTGCCAGGTGTGCATTACCATATCCTCAGTATGTTGTTTCATGTCTGCCATTTTCAGCGTGTGAGTCAAAGCGACGTCACCAAAGAAACACCCTTGCTCTATTTTTAGATGTAAGGCTCATTGGGCACAACATTCACCACGTTATCGCTCTCCTCCACGCCAGTGTTTGTGAGTTTTGGTGGGTTTGCATACATGTGTACTTTTCATTGCGTTTTCTCAAACTTCAGCGATTTGCATTTCTCGCGGTCACAGAAGCTTCCTGTCATCTTAACTAGGTGCAGCTGGAAAGTGTGAGCATGTTGCCTCACATGCGCGTCTCTCCATTGGAAATAACGAATTAACGACGCGCAGCACCTTGCATTCTGCGTAGTCGCGGATGAAAGTGAGCACCGGGACGGTGTCGCGAATGAAAGTGAGAACCGTGGGGTTCGCTCACTATTCTGCCGCCTAGGTCGCCTCTATGGACGCGCTGGCCCTGCTCAGGACACTGTTCATATTTCTGCCGCGCCACAGAGCGTTATCTGAATAGTTTCATTTTAAATAACATGCGAATGTGCGCGTCTGGTGTGCCGTGTCGTGGCTCTGAGCCGCACATCTGGTGTATAACGCCCTTTAGTTATAGCCTCAAGCAGGACGTACACCAGAAGCGCCGCTCGGCGACAAGCAGCGTTTCGCCACGCAGCGGCATGCATTTCTGAATTCTAAACATAAGTTTCTATCAGGGGACACACACCGGCGCTGCAAGTGTGCAATACTACTGTCATGTGCGCACCGTGTCGCAGTGCATCTGGTGTTTGATGCCCTTCAGTCAAAGTTAATTCAGTGTGCTTGGTTATTAGTCTCGGTGTAGGCTACAGGCTCGGAGCTTTAAACTAGCACACAGTTGGCTGTAAAACTATACAAAGACACAAATGATTTTGTAGTCTCTGCTTGGTCTGTGTCCGAGTCGTACATGTACAGCTGAATGCTGGTCCTCTTACTCATGTTGCTTCTCTCTGTCTGCCTGTCTATTGCCATACACAAAGAGGGGAGCTCTTGGCTCCGCCCCCTTGTTAAGTTGGGCGGGAAGTCTAAACTAATTTTCATGTGAAGCAACACGCCCCTAAAACAACGAACTGTGTACACGCCCCCAAAATGACACTTTTTAACACATCATAATAAAAAAAAAATCTGAATTGTGTTTTGAACTGAACCTAAACTGGCACACTCAGAAGAACCATAAGATTAATATTACATCTTAAAAAAGGGGTAAAATAGGTGCCCTTTAATGTCTTGCGGTCGAAAAGTTTGTTGAACTGAACATGTACCGGGTAAAATATTACTGAAAATGTATTAGTAATGCCTTACACTACTGCGTTACAGGAAAATGTAATACGTTACTGTAATACATTACTTTTGTAACGCATTACTCCCAACACTGGTGAAAGCACCCTAAGATTGTATTTGCATGCAATTGACAAACAGTTGCAGTCAAATTGAACTTTAGTGACCAGGCAGCACTAGCCCGATCAGGCCAGTAACCATCCTGTCTACTGTCCCGAGCATCACATATGCTGGCCCCCATCACATATGTCGAGCCCTTAAAAGGTAATATAAAAGGTATATAAATATACAATGGGCCTTATCAGAAGGTAAAGGTTTTTCCACGTTCCAATCACTTTCAAGTGATTTAATCAGAGGTATTAAAATATATTAAAATTAGTTTAGATTACTTTTTATATTTTCAAAGTTTGCTATAAATACAACTTTTTTTCCCTTCAAATTTCTTTAGGTGATTCTAAAAAAGATTTCTAAATAGTCGTACATTTACCCTTATAGAACCTGCAGAAACCCTGAATATTATAATAGGTAATAGTACACATATACATGTAGATCCAAGATATTTTTAAACTTCAGTTATACCTACATGTTAATGATCACATATTTACCTGTTTCATGTTTCATTCAGTTTGTCTGTTCAACTTTTGTTGCAGCAGGGATACAAACGGGTTTAAGTTAGTTAATATAACTTTCGGGTAACACATTATCATAATCATATCATGATCTTCAGCATCGAAGTTAATTGTGCAGACTCTCTTACAAGAGATCAGTCATGAACCCTAAATCAAACACCGAGGTAATAGAAAAGATTTATAGTAAACATTGGGATTCCTATCCGAGCAGATCATATTTGTCAACTCTACAGTTAGTTTGTTTAACTGGCTTCACATATAGTAACGCCACTAAAATGGTTTCAATTGAATTTAAAAACATCAAAATGACATGTTTTGTGACATTTTTTAAATATATGTGGCGTTAAATTATCATTATTAATGCTTTTGCTTTATTATCTAGATGTTGTGAGAAAACGATGGAAGTTATGAGGAGTTCTCAGGAAGCCCTTTTGACCATTGTGGAGGTAAATGGATCATTTCAGTAGGTCTCGTAACTACAGGTAGGATGGTTGACAAAATTGTCAGTTCTGTTTGTATCACTGTTCTGTTGTCATAGTTTTTTGATTTGATTTGATATATCCCCGACTGTAACACTCACATACATCAGCATAAAATACATAGCTTTATAATCTACCATTTACAGCATTTTAAAGAAGTTATTCTCAAGGCCATGCATTCTAATTTAGGTCTTAAGTGTTTAACTAAAGGGCACGTAGGTTACCCCTTTTTCCAGATTTAAAGTCTTTTGTGTCCCCAGAATGTGTCTGTAAAGTTTCAGCTCAAAACACCCATCAGATTATTTATTATAGCTTTCACTAGATGGTGTTTTATAGCTCTCAATAGATTTTTGCTGTTTTTGTGTACTGCGCCTTTAAGGCTAGTCCTCCCCGCCCACCGTTTTCACGTGCCTGCCGCGCGTGCCTCAGTTTCCATGCTCGGCTGCCTCAGACAACTGACACAGACATAAAGGAAGCAGATCTCACGTAACGTTTGTGACAAAAAATACAGTAAGAGCTTTATCAATGATTATTTGGAGCATTTGTTGTGTGGAGCCGCAGGATGAGTCACACACGATGTCGTTACAAAATTCACGCACACACACACACAGCACAGACACACACATACATACAGCGCGCGCGTTTAGCTTTGCACTGTCTTTGCACGCAAATGTGACAGGATACAGTTTAATCTCCACTGCTGTATGGATATCTGTTATGTTAATGTACAAAATAAACCTGATTTAACGTCCACAAACCGGGATTGAAGCGTCTTTTATAATTGTTCTGACACGCGGCTGTGGTGATGAAGTAAATCTGAAGTAAATCGCTGTAATTCATTACAAACATGCACTGTTTTAAAACATTTTAAACTTGTCAAACTCACTCTTGATCACATTTGATGATGATTGATGATCCTAAACTTAACAGATCTTTTATTTAAGGTTGATTTGCGCACGTCCTGTCTTGTGGATATGAAACAGTACTACGGAGATATGTTAATACGCAGCTGTCAATCAATTCGGTGGGCGGGTGGACCGCACTCCTACGTCAAGTTGCGGTCTGTCTCAAAACGGCTCCAATTGGTCCAACGTTTTTATGTTGTTAAATTGAAAAAAAAAGGACTGGGTGTGTTTACATCACCCCAATATGACAGTATATACACTATACCTACACATATGTCTGTCCAAACAGCTTGAAAAGTAGATTTTTCACCATAGGTGCCCTTTAAGACTTTTGTTGCTGATTAATGGTAATGACAACAGCGTGTTAATTTTGGCTGCTGTCATTAAAAAGTGCAACCACAAATGTGTACTTTCACTTTAGACTTAGCCAACTGTTAATATACATATACTGATGTTATGTTACATATATGAACATGTTGAATAAAAAATAAATAAATTTGTAAGCTGAGAGAGAAACAAGCACGAGTATTGAGCGTCTGCTTTGTCTTGTGCTGGAATCTTTAAACTGCTATAACCTGAAGCATGCAGGTTTACAGCTTTAAAAGGATAGTTTACCCCAAAAATCTATAGAATTTACTCGCTCCTTACTCGTTTCAAGCCTTTGTGAGTTTTTTACTTCTGTTGAACACGAAAGAAGATATCACGAAAGAAGATATTTTTGAAGAAAATTGGAAACCATTGACCTCCTTAGTATTACTATGGAAGTCAATATTTAGAGGTATTTAACATTCTTTGAAGTATCTTTTTGTTGCGGTCAACTAAAGAAAGAAAATCATAAAGGTTTATAACAGCTTTAGAGTGAATAAATAGAGAATAAATTTTCAGTTTTGGACAAACTATTTCCTTTAACTATGATTCTGTAAACACTGGAGACCATGATGGAGACCATGAGACCAAATTAAACCATGATGGGACAAAATTGACTGCAGTAGGCCATAACCATAGTAACACATCAACAAACTGGTATCCATACTGTGGGATCCCATATCCCAGTCAGATACTAAGATAATTGCATCTCTGCCAAATTAATTTAAAAATAAATAACCAAAAAAATTGTTTGATCCAAACAATACACACACACATTCTAAATTGTGACAAGAGAACCAAATAGTCCTTTGTTTGTTTATTTTTATTTTATTTTTTTTGGACAAGAACTATCCGATTTCTACTCATAACTGTTTTTATTTGCCAGTAATGAAAATTGTTGTTTGTGTGTGCAGGTGTTGCTGTATGACCCTCTGTTTGACTGGACCATGAACCCTCTGAAGGCCTTCTACCTGCAGCAGCATGATGAGCAGGCTGAGCTCAATGCCACCCTTAACCCCACGCCGGGTGGAGATGAGATTGAAACCCACCGCAAGGCCAGGTAATACATTCGTTCAACAGGCCAAAGTACAGGGATGAACACACAGGGCACGTGCTTGTGTCTTACGATCCCTGTGTTCCATTCAGTACTTTTAGATGTGTTGCAGTGCATTCCGAATTTCTACATTTGTTTATGTTACACCCTTACACCAAAATGGATTAAATTAATTTATTTCCTCAAAATTCTACACACAATACCCCATAATGACAATGTGAACAAAGATTTTTCGAAATTGTTGCAAATTTATTTAAAATAAAAACCGTGAAAAATCACATGTACATAAGTATTCACAGCCTTTGAAGCTGTGAAGCTCTAAATTGAGCTCAGGTACATTCTGTTTCCACTGATCATTCTTAAGATGTTTCAGCAGCTTCATTGGAGTTCACCTGTGGTAAATTCAGTTTATTGGACATGATTTAAATAGGCATACACCTGTCTATATAAGGTCCCAGGGTTGACAGTGCATGTCAAAGCACAAACCAAGCATGAAGACAAAGTAATTGTCTGTAGACCTCCGAGATAGGATTGTCTCGAGGCACAAGGCTGGGAAAGGTTACAGAAAAATGTCTGCTGCTCTGAAAGTTCCAATAAGCACAGTGGCCTCCATCTGTAAGTGGAAGATGTTTGGATCCACCAGAACTCTTCCTGGAGATGGCCGGCCATCTAAGCTGAGTCATCGGGGGAGAAGGGCCTTAGTCAGGGAGGTAATCAATAACCCAATGTTCACACTGTCTGAGCTCCAACGTTTTTCTGTGGAGCGAGGAGAACCTTACAGAAGGAAAATCATCTGTGCAGCAATCCACCAATCAAGCCTGTATGGTAGAGTGGCCAGACGGAAGCCACTCACTGTCTGGAATTTACCAAAAAGAATCTGAAGGACTCTTAGACCATAAGAAACACAATTCTCTGGTCTGATGAGACTAAAATTGAACTCTTTGGAGTGAATGCCAGGCGTTACGTTTGGAGAAAACCAGGCACCGCTCATCACCAGGCTAATACCATCCCTACAGTGAAGCATGGTGGTGGCAGCATCATGCTGTGGGGATGTTTTTTTAGCAGCACGAACTGGAAGATTAGTCAGGATAGAGCAAAAGATGAATGCAGCAATGTACAAACACATCCTGAATGAAAACCTGCTTTAGAGTGCTCTTGACCTCAGACTGGGGCGACGGTTAATCTTCCAGCAGGACAATGAACCGAAACACTACGCCAAAATATCCAAAATATCAATGGAGTGGCTTCACAACAACTCGGTGAATATCCTTGAGTGGCCCAGCCAGAGCCCAGACTAAATCCTATTGAACATCTCTGGAGAGATCTGAAAATGACTGTACACCGTCTCCAAATGGCCTCCCATCCAACCTGATAGAGCTTGAGAGGTACTGCAAAGAGGAATGGGCCAAAATTCCCAAAGACAGGTGTGCCAAGCTTGTGGCATTATGTTCAAAAAGACTTAAGGCTGTAATTGCTGCCAAAGGTGCATCAACAAAGTATTGAGCAAAGGCTGTGAATACTGATGTACATGTGAGTTTTCAGGGTTTTTATTCTTATTAAATTTGCAACAATTTCAAAACTCTTTTTTCACATTGTCATTATGGGGGATTGTGTGTAGAATGTTGAAATAAATGAATTTAATCCATTTTGGAATAAGGCTGTAACATAAAATAATGTGGAAAAAGTGAAGCGCTATGAATACTTTCCGGATGGCCTGTATATTTCACATCCAACACATCTTGCTCTTTTTCTTTACAATTATATTACATACACTGTAGGGCTGCACAATATTGTCACATAACAGGATGTTTAATATCCAGTTAGCATTATAGTTGAGCAAGCAATTCCAAGAATGCAGAGAACGGACTTGCATTCTTCTGAAGACCGGTATTGCCAAGTTACCTTAGAAGAACGAACTTGAGAGACAGCGAGAACAGAGAACACAACTTGTGAGTTATGAGATTAACATCACAGCATTCCTACAACGATCCCTTTTCAATATATAGACTACCTGACAAAAGACAATCGTCGATCCCAATTGTAAGAGCAACAAATAACAACTTGACTTCTAGTTGATCATTTGGAAAAGTTGGCAGATTTTTCTGATGAATCTGATTTTGAACTGCATCCCAATCCTCACAAAAACTACAAAAGAGCTATTGGAAACCGCATGGACCCAAGACTCTTACAGAAATCAGTCAAGTTTGGTGAAGGAAAAATCATGGTTTGGGGTTACATTCAGTATGGGGGAGTGTGAGAGATCTGTAGAGTGAATGGCAACATCAACAGCATGAGGTATCAAGACATCTGTGCTGCCCATTATAATACAAACCACAGGAGAGGGCAAACAATTCAGCAGGATAGCGCTACTTATTATACTTCAGCCTCCACATCAAAGTTGTTTCTGTTGTTGTTCAAGGTGCTCCAGGATTGGCCCGCCCAATCACCAGACATGAACATTATTGGGCATGTATGATGTAAGGTGATTACAAAGAATATGAATGCAAAGAATCTCGATGAACTCTGGGAGTCCTGCAAGGACGCACTCTTTGCCATTGCAGTTGACTTTATCAATATATATATATATATATATATATATATATAT
>CAIGQZ010000692.1:5161445-5172729 GCA_903798205.1 Danio tinwini
ATATATATATATATACACACACATATGTATATATATATATATATATATATATATTTGTTATGATTTCATTGGTAAATACCTCTCCTGTCCTGCTTCTTCATTATGTGTGACAGAAAATGGTGGAGTACCATTTGCAGAGATCGCTGGGCCTTTCCTAGCAGAGGGCGTAGCATCAGACTGCACTAGTGGCATGACTCTTCGGGAGCCGGTCATGTGGGTGATCGCATACACTCTGATGAGCGTCTGTGCTGTGGTGCTTATCATACTCCTCATCTTGCTCATACTGCCCTGCCGACGACACCGAGACGACGAGATTACAGATGAGTCCTCGTTGGTGCGCCATCGCATCAAGTGACGTCAGGCATTTATAGAAGATGAGGATGCACCAACTCAGCAAAACGGGGCTGAGGAGAACTCAGGGCAGGTAACAGGGGTGAGCACACTACACTGAGCTTTCCTCAGATCCTGTATTCCTGTTTGGTGGGACATTTGTTGACTCTTGTGGACATTTGTAGTTGACTGAACTTGTGGACAAAATACAGAAAGATGAAGGAGACATGATTATACGTTCCATTATATGTTCGTTTCATAAATAACAGTGCCAAAATATGATGATCAATCTCACGTTTAAAAGGAGTACATGATGATTTTGATGCTCCAGTGTTTCTCCATAGTATGCTGCTGTTTTTATTAGTAATCTTCAATGTAATTGTGTTAATAAAGCTACTGAAAATCAGCAATGGTCTCTCAGGGCCTAAAAGAAGTTTATGGACCAACAGAAGGCAGTTAGTTAGTTTTTCTCTCATTGATTTTATGCAGAGACTGTTCACACTGCAGGTAAATGTGGCCCAAATAAAAAAAAATTGTGTGGAAAAAAAGTGCATCAAACGACAATGGAAACACATTTAACAAATAAATTCCAGCAAATTTCAAAAAAGTCATGTGACTTTGTTTTAACTGATTATAGGATGCAGGGTTCAACGCTAAGGATTTTTTTCTACTGGCCCGACTGGAGATTTTGGTTTAGATTTTTACTTGCCCTGCCAAAATTGAACTAACCCCACCAAAAAAAAGTGAATAGCTATTTCTTAGCCATGTTTTAAATAATGTGTTAAAATAACGTCTGTGAATCAAGAAATTGAATATTTTAAAGATGTTAATAAATGTAAAATGAGAAAAATTTTAAGTGTAAACATAAATAACAATATGGAAAATGTGCAGGTATTTTATTGCAAAACAAAAGATGGCTGACTTGTCAAACTGACGGCAAACTGCAAAACATCACTTCATTTTTTCGTTGTGTTGTACCCACGTAAATGTCTGTTTCCAAGACGTTAGAAACAGATGTTCTCTTTTAGCCTCATAGTTTGATGTTGCTGTCATGTTGCCATTTCTTTGCTCTTCGCTACAGAAAAAACAACGATAATCCAATACAATACATGAATAATCCAATCAGATAATAGCAACCGAAAAGCAATATGGTGTGACTTCACAGTGAATGTTTGTTTCTCGATTCTAAGACTGCATTTGCATGCAGTTAATAATTAGTCACAGTAAAATTAAACTAGTGACAAGGCAGCGCTGGCCCGATCGGGCCAGTAACAATCCTGTCTACTGTCCCAAGCGTCTCTCACGCTGGCTCCGGGCCATCAGGCAGTCCTTACTGTTGAGCCCTATGAGGATAAAAATTGGCATGATGGGACGATATTAATGGACAAACCAGCAGACTGACCGCTTTGTGTAAAGCAGGGGTTGTCAACCTTTTTCACTTCAGAGGCCCACTTCTTTCTCCCATCAATTTCCGAAGGCCCACCTGTCTGACATTTTACATTGTCTCTAAAATGTTTGTATATGAAATGCTTATATTTAAATTTATTTCCTTTATTTATTAACATATATATAATTTTTTCTCCCAATTTCTGTTTAACTGAGAGATTTTTTTTCAATATATTTCTAAACAATAATTTCTCATCTCATCTCTAATTTATTTTACTAGATATTTTTCAAGACACTTCTATACAGCTTAAAGTGACATCTAAAGGCATAACTAGGTTAATTAGGTTAAGTAGGCAGGTTAGGGTAATTAGACAAGTTATTGTATAAAGATGGTTTGTTCTGTAGGCTATCAGAAAAACATATAGCCTAAAGGGGCTAATAATTTTGACCTTAAAATGTTTATATAAAAATAAAAAGCCGCTTTTATTCTAGCTGAAAAAAACAAACAAATAAGACTTTCTCCAGAAAAAAATGTAATACAGAAAAATATCAGACATACTGTGAAAATTTCCTTGCTCTGTTGAACATCATTTGAGAAATATAAAAAAAATAGAATTAAAAACAATTCAAAGGGGGTTGAATAATTCTGACTTCAACTGTAGTTTAAACAAGCAGCAAAAATCATTTAACTGTGTATTAAGAGACATCTTGTCTTGAAAATACTGAATTAAACATCCCCACTATACCTATTTTTGACTGTCTCCTCCTCCTGAAAGATACATTCAGATTCCATTTTGGAATAATTAAGTGTTTCCTCTACTCAGTCGAGGAATTTGCATGAAACGTCTGTTTTCTATATTTTTTGTCATTTCAGTTCAAAAACATACATTTTGGGTCTGTTCCTGCATTGTGGTCAACTGTGTTACATCACGTATAAAAAGGCATAGGCTGTTTCGCAATTCCAAGAACGTACTCCTGTTCTTGTGAAGACCTGCCAGCTTACCTCAGAAGAACGAACTCGGGAGACCACGAGAACAGAGAATGCGTCCTGTGAGGAATGAGATGCTGCGTTCAGTGTTGCCAGATTGGAAATGTGAAAGTATCGTACCAGAACCTCAAGATTATCGTATTTGGAGGAAAATGATTGTACATTAGTCAAACGTAGAGTATACAGCTATTATCTAGACAAAGTGTTTTGACACAACGTGCAAATTACCACAATACGTAAAAAAAAAACCTCCACATCCGAGTCACTGTCTGCGTGTGTTGCCAGATGTTGAGGGATTCATTTTGCGGTACAAATTGGATGCCTACATGGAGCGCAACATAGTGCTGGTTGGCTTGAAAGCAGTGAACCTTCCTGAATTTTTAACACACTAGTCTGAGGGTGTGCACGAGCCCGTCTAGAGGATCTGTAATGAGCTGATCTCTTGGCTTTGTTTAGATGAGATTAACTTTGGAAAAACGTCCGCATGATGCATTTGAATGGGGAAAAACGAGAACATCAAGGGCAAACTCCCCTGTTCTTCTCACCTTACTTTTCAGCACTACTTTTTAAAACTTGACCAACCTCAACCTGAAAACGACTGACTTAAGCACGGCCGCGCACAGCAGGAATGTTAACTCGTGAGAAAGAGAGAGAGACATTCTCCACGTTGATTGGCGGAGAATGTGTAACGTAAGATGAGATAGAAAATACAGTTATTGGATAGAAAACGTGTCTAAATCCACCTTCTCCTCACAGACAGCAGACACAAGATGCAGCTATCAATACGTTTAGAAGCCCTAAGATTACAATGAAACTCATTTTAAATGCCATAAAATTCTGAAATTATCGTACATTATAGGATTTTTTTTGCATTATTGATTGTACATCGTACAGAGGTCGAAATACGATAATTATCGTACGTCTGGCAACACTGGCTGCGTTCTTCCTGATGGTCACGTGACCTTCTCGCATTTATAACTGAAAATTATTTAAACATTACAGCATTCATACAGCGATTTATTGATTTATTTATTATTATATTAAATATAATTTGTACAATACAAATAAAACATATTTTAATTCAAATTTCAGCAAATAAACAACCTTATTGTGTTTGTGCCTTAATTAAGATTTTCATGGTAATGTTTACTTTCACCGTCTCATTTAGGAAAACTCCTGAGGTAAATAAGTTGAAGCACTGAAAAAATCTTCCAACCTTTAAAGTACTGAAAAATCACATGACTTGTTCCAAGTGATGCCACTTCCTCTGGTGTGAAACTCTGGAAGGCTTTGAGGCTTGTCAACTCTGTTATTGTGATTATACTTATTTTAATATACATATTTTAAAAAAAACAATAATATGATGAAATGAAAATTCTGTACATTTTAGACATGCTGTGTGGTGTCGGATTTGAAGTTAGCATCTTGAGCTGAAGCATAAAATGGTGGAAAATGTCAACTCTGTTACTTTCAACAATCAAATAAAAAACAATTAGACACAGAATCAAATTCAATTCATCTTTATTTCTATAGCCCTTTAACAACGTAGATCATTTCAAAGCAGCTTAACATAGCAAATTGAAACACAGTCCAAATGTCCCCTATCACATTTAAGCCAACCCACTCTCACCCTGAAGGCGTCAAAATCTGAAGCATGGTCGGAGGCTAATAATTCTGACTTCAACTGTATATATACATTTCTTTTAAGGCATGGAAAATAAATGTAGTTACAATGTAACATTAGCTATTAAACCTCTGAGAAACACTTGATTTGCTTTAATATTGATGCAGTTATGAATATCATTTTATTATTAGAGGTAAATTTTATTGCATATTCATTTATATGCAACATTTACATAGATGTTGGACTTTTACTGTTGTGGAAAACAACAATCTGGTAACACTGTTTCTCATCTTAAAATGTATAACTGTATTGTTCTGAGCTATGCATGACTATATGTGGGGAAAAAATATTTTTTTAAATAAATGAACTTGGATGTAATTAGATAACGTTGCTAGTTTACAGTACATGCTTTATTTATATCAAGTCTGCAGTCATGTACTGCATCAGGAGATAGCTACCTTGCTTTTATAAAGGTTCTAAACAAACCCCTAATCTGAATAAACAAATCGTCTTTATGTATTTATTTATTTTTTACTTCCCTGCTGAAAAATCCAGCTTAAACCTGCCTAAGATGGTTGGCTGGTTTTAGCTGGTCAACCAGCCTGGTTTTAGAGGGGTTTTGGCCATTTCCAGGCTGGTGTCCAGCCATTTGCAACCTGGTCTTAGCTGGGAGTTGACCAGCTAAAACCAGCTTGACCAGCCAAAACCAGCTATGTCCAGCTTAACCCAGGCTGGTCAAGATGGTTTTAGCTGGTTTAAGCTGGCCATTTTCCAGGCTGACCAGCTAAGACCAGGCTGGAAATGACTGGAAACCAGCCTGGAAATGGCCAAAACCCCTCTAAAGCCAGGCTGGTCAACCAGCTAAAACCAGCCAACCAGCTTAGGCTGGTTTAAGCTGGATTTTTCAGCAGGGTTACCAAGTGGAAAACCACAGTGAACCTTGGGATCGCAATGAACCTTGGGATCGCAACCATAGACTGTAAAAAAAATAGATCGCAACATACAATGACCCCCAACTTCAATGAATAATTTAATAAGAAAAAAGATCAGCAAAAAATATTTTTAAACTTAGTACTTTAAATGTAATAATTTTTGAAAATAATAAAAATGAATTAAACCTCTTACCTAGCACCCCGACGCGGACGCACTGAGGCGCTGTTTTTCCACATGTCAATGTTTATCAATAGATTACATCAAAATGGACATGATTAATCTTGACAAATTGTACATCAGTTTAAAGCTACAACCCTCGAGCAGCCATTGCAGCTAGTTGGTTTTCAATGGGAAGCTTATAAAGAACGTATTTGCAAAATTTTGTGCAAGTTGAACATAAAACGCTTATTAGATATGAAGTACATATCATAGTAATAACAACACACACACGCAGTCATTGCTGTACATCACGGTTTATTTTGAAAGGTAAGAGTCCACAGAAAAACATCCCATCAAGCACATTTAGTCCACCAACACAATAGTGTTGGTTTTTGGTGGTTATTCATTTGTTTATGTCACCATTTCTGCCGGAGACCTGTTTTACCATGTTACTTACATGCGAAAATGGCGTCTTTGTAGTAAAAGGCAACTCGATTTCAAAGCTTACACTGTTACAAATAAAATGAGACCACAAACTGAGTTAAAAAGTCAGATTTATTAGGCATAATTAACCTAAACTGGGCAATCGAATATAATTTCACTCATTAAATACAGTACAGTATAAAGTAAAAGATAACATATTTATCAACACTAACTAATCTCCAATAAAAAAAAATCTAAATACATTATGCAGCATTAACCTACTATTTATTACTATCAACATGAAGCAATTAAGTTCACTCAGTTTTTACAATTTTCAGTTGATTGAACAAAACTGTTGAGTTGTCCTCTTTAAAAAAACAAAAACAATAACTGCAGTTTCAGCTCAGTTTAAAGAAGCTGAACAAACAGCAAACATCATTTTTTTTGAGTTAATAGTCACAAACACATAAAACAAACAAAACAAGCCCTAAAATGTGTGATAAGACCACATATTACACTTACAGTTGAAGTCTTAATTATTAGCCCCCGTAATTATTAGCCCCCCTGAATTATTAGCCCCCCTGTTTATTTTTTCCCCCCAATTTCTGTTTAGCAGAGAGATTTTTTTCAACACATTTCTAAACAATAGTTTTAATAACTCATTTCTAATAACTGATTTATTTGATCTTTGCCATAAATAATTTATTTGGAATAAAATGCAGGCAAATTTCAAAATCTGAATAAAGGTATTATCCATTTTTGGCAATTTAAATAGGAGAGAAATATTTAATAAGTTAGCTAAATATTATACACTGTAATGCTGGGTCAACACGACCAGGAGAAATGGTCGTGCCCAACTGAGCCTGGTTTTTTAATCTTCACTTACGCCAATTGGTTAAGTTTTTTTTTTCCTCGCCACTGGCTTGCATGGTTTGGGATCTGTAGAGCTGCGCATCGATGGAATTGCTCTAGTGTTTGGACTCTCAGTAGTGATAATTAAACCACACTGAACTGAGCTAAACTGAACTTAAACACTGAAAACTGAACTGACACTGTTTCAATTTACTATGATCTTCTATGTGAAGCTGCTTTGACACAATCTACATTGTAAAAGCGCTATAGAAATAAAGGTGAAATGAAATTGAATTCCTTCATGTTGTCCCAATACAAGTCTCTTAAGTTAGCTTAATCATTTTTACAAATTTTAATTGATTAAACATAAAACAATTAAGTTGCCCCCCCCCCCACAAAAAATATATATAATGTCTAGATTCAACAAAGTATCTTGAACAAGCAGCAAAAGTCATTTGTATCTGACTGATGTGAGTTGAGATGACTAAAAAAGATCATTTGATTAAACTTAAAAAATGTAAGGCCGCAATATATATTTTTAAAGGTTTTAGGGAACAAAATATTTAGAAGTAAATCTAAAATACACTGCTTCACTAAATCTTTTTGAGGTAAGTGGTTGCAAGCTATTTATTTAGGCTGGATTTAAACAAATAAATTAAGTTGAACATACAGCCTATATAAATAGTTTTCAACATCACAAGCTGCTGAAGCAAAAATCAAGGTCTCATTAATACATTATTTAACATATATTTGATCAGATAATCTGACAAGATCTGATCACACGATGATGATGGAGCAATAAACAGATGTTGTATTAAATAATGTTTATTTCTACAGCGCTTTTACAATATAGATTGTGTCAAAGCAACTTAACATACAGCTAAAACCAGAAGTTTACATACACTGTATTAAAAGGCACATAACCATTTTTAAAAAAAGAAGTGCGACTAAACTTTTTGTCTTTTAGGTAATTTAGGATTATCAAATTTGCTTCTGTTATGCTTAATAGCAGAATAATGAGAGATATATTTGGAGAAATTGTTGTATCTTGAAAGTCAAGTTTACATACAATAAGATTATTATGCCTCTGAAAAAGCTCTGATGATGGTGTCAAGGTTTTGGAAGTTGCTAATTGACAACATTTGAGTTAATTGGAGGCACAACTGTAGAATAGTATTTAAGGAAAACCTCAAACACACTGCTTCCTTGTGTGACAACATGAGAAAATCAACAAGCCAGAATCAATAAAATAGCCAGATTACAATTTGCTAAATTACACTGGAAAAAAAGAGTAAAAGAGTAGTTTTTATAGACATGTCCTGTGGTCTGATGGAACTAAGACTGAACTGTTTGGCCATAATGACCAGTGTTACATTTAGAAGACAAAGGTGAAAGCTTACATCTCAACTGTGAAGTCTGGGGGCGGCAGCAGCATGTTGTGGGGCTGTTTTACTGCAGGAGGGACTGATCCACTTCACAGCAGAGATGGCATCATGAAGAAAGAACATTATGTAGAAATACTGAAGCAACATCTCAAGACATCAGCCAGGAAATTAAAACTTGGCCACAAATGGGTCTTCCAAACAGACCATGACCCTAAGCACACTGCCAAATGAGTTAAATGTGCTTTAAGGACAACAGAGTGAATGTTTTGGAGTGGCCATCACAAAGCCCTGAGCTCAATCATGTAGAAAATGTGTGGGCAGAGTTGAAAAGCTTGTGCGAGCAAGACAGCCTACAAATCTGATTCAGTTACACCAATTCTGTCAGGAGGAATGGGACAAAATTCTTTCAAATTATTGTGAGAAGCTTGTGGAAGGATACCCAAAACATTTGACCAAAGTTATACAGTTTAAAAGCAAAGCTAAAAAAAAAAACAAGGAAACGTATGTAAACTTTTTGACTGTCTAGAAGTTAATAAAAAATTCTCAAAAGAAAAATTCTCTCATTATTCTGGCATTTAGCAAATGTAAATGATTTAGGTAATTCTAACGGACCTAAAGTAGTAAACGTTTAGTATGATTTACCATCAGACATTAAAAAAAAGGTTGTTCCTTTTTTTAGAGTGTTTGTAAACTTCTGGTTTCAACTTTAGATGGAGTTCTAGTAAGCTGAAACTGCTTCAGTCCAGTATTATTAGATGAGTAGTGAATAGCTGCTATAAACCCTTTTTCACGCTGTGCATATGATAACTCTTGTCTAAAATCAGCTGGGATACTGTATATTCACCACACACACATAGGCTCAAGTCTTTTTCTGTAACAGCTTTCTGCTGCTGTTTTGAGTAGACTTGCCTCATGAAGCTACTAATGAACCTAAAGCAGCTCTAATCATCCTGCAGCTCCTTCCAGCGACTCCGCTCTCGATGACTTCATTAACTGCACCAACACATTGATTAATGAAGCAGAGATTGTACAGTGTATGGCCAAAACTCTCCAGGGATATTGTAGTAGGCTGAGGTGTACAGTATGCTGTTATTAAAAGTACACTGTACAGCTGTTTTTATCTCCATGTCTGGAGATGCCCTCCAAATGTCTGGCAACAGGTTTTAAAGTACAAATGAAATCAAAACTAACCATATGATTTTGTTAGCTATCATTGCTTGTTTTGCGGTGGACATCGGTGCATGTCATAAAGAAAAATAAAATAGTTTCCCTTGTAATCTAAAATTCAAATCTGAAAATGCGCTTCCTGTTTGTTTTCAGTTAAATTCTCAGATTATGTCTGTCTGAGGTATCCACGATTTCGTTGACAAATTTTTCGTCATAATTTTCGTGACGATCAAGTTTCTACCGACGAAAACTAAATAAAAATTAAGTGATGATGATGACAGCTATATAAAAAAAATATATACTGACCTTTTATGTTGACTAATAAAAACAAGACAGGAATGTGATTGATGTATTTTGGTAAATATCCAATCAGAATTATTCTTGGTGTGTGATACGTGACACGCACGCACACAGACACACATTTGAAAAGTAACTAATCCACATTAGGCGCGGGATGCGATTACGTCATCATCCATAGGGGCGTCTGTCTGATTAAAGTCCCAATGAGCCGGAAGGTGCGATCATTGTTTTTTTTTAGTATTGTGACGAAGTTCCTAGAGAAACAGATTTTTTTAAAATGAGAAAACAGTGAGCGTGACTTGTTTTTTCTACCGCAAGCTGATTGAATGTAGTAGGAGTTATTACAACTTCCTCCTCTCCTGCGCTTTCTGTTTGTTGTCAAACTGACAGATGAAGGGCCGTGGTTATGGTTAAGTATTTTAACCACGCTCAATTCATAGGTTTCATGTGACGTCCCACAGTGGTGCGGACGCCATTTTGTGACCAAACTGTACTATGCTGTCAATCTGATGTGGTGCTGAAATAGCTGAATTATGTTAGGTCGCTTCAGTAGTACCAGTAAACAGTTTCCACTGAGTGGTACAGTACGGTTCAGTACGCTTTTATGGCCGTTTCCACTGTCAAAAAACGTACCGAACCGTACCACTTTTTTGGCACTTTTTCGAAAGGATACCAAAAACAAGAAAGCGTACCAAAAGGTGGAGATGCACGCGCAGATGAACGCTGGTTGGTTACAGAGATATGTCATGATCTCGTGGCGCTAGCCAGAATGAAAACAAAGGAGTCGCCATGTTTTTTAAATACACTGCCGAGACATTACATGGAAATACTATATGCATTTAATAACAAGCCATGGATGACCCGAGCTCAAACAAACCTTATCGTTGTCTTGATGAACAGCCACAAAGCCAAGAAGAACAAAGTCTGCCGTGTCCTGTTGTTGTTTTACAAGGCCGTCTAAAAGTGCGAGCGTTTTTTGCTTTCTCCAGAGATCTCGCGATTGCGTCTATATTTAATATAACAAACTTCTTGAGCTGATGATAATAACGTGTGTCTTGTGAGATTATTGAAGTGTCTTCGACGTCTGATCCTTTCAGAACAGAAAAGGACAAACGTGAGAGTGAAGCGCGAACAAACAAAGGAGAAGCCCGACAAAACACAGGAGCAAATTGTTTCAGCAACCTGAATCATGAACAAACCACAAGCCATGTTTATCATCGCCTTTTGGACTATTGTGAACTCGGAATGACAGAATTAGTCTGTAACAGAGGTTACATGTGCTGGTGAAGATTACAGACACAGATGAGAGGTTTGCTCTGACTGTGGGCTATTTTGCTTGTTGTTTTTGAACTCAAATAAGGACTAAATGTATGCTGTGTGTAGTTTTTTCTATAATTGGTAACATATCAGAGACTGTAAGGGTCTGTATGTGTTCATATATGTTGGATTTAGACGTTACAATAGTCTATTTCCTCATTGATCTTCAGTTATAATCAAATTATGTTCATAAAAAAAGTTAATAATAAACATTTATACACAAGTATTAATATGTTTAAAGCATCTGTTTTGTAAGAAGTGCTTCTCATATGATTTCTTAACGACCTGTACAGCTTTACTGTAGACATTTATTCGAGCGAGAATGACACCGACTGAAACACTCTGTCGTACACCATGCCCACCAAAAAGGGACCCTTGGTAGTGGAAACGCAAGCCTGATAAATGTGACCCGTACCATAC
>CAIGQZ010000692.1:5172739-5207837 GCA_903798205.1 Danio tinwini
AGAGAGAACAGCGCACTCCCTTCAGATCATCAACCCGCACTATCGAATCAAATTTACTTAAACTAAGTGTTCTAAAGTACAGCTTTATTTCTCAATCTAAGATTCTGACACATCTACGTAAAGCAGACGCTTTACAAAAGTTGCGTGTAGTGTGAAAACATGTCAAACTTAATGATACATTTGAGGGCGCTTGGAGTCAACTTACAGAGGAATGGGCTGTCTTTGACAGCTTGCGACATCATCTGGCGCTTTCACTGAGCACATTTACATGGATCCATATTCTCCTTTATCCATATTTCTTTGCACATTAAACACACACAGGGCTGGAGCAAGCTGAACTGGCGCTGTAGGCAAACAGTGTGCCCTCAACCTGAAAGTGAAATAGAAACTTACCGGTTTGCGGATAAAAGTGAGGACCGGGAGGAAGGGTGTGGGTGTCGCGGATGAAAGTGAGGAGGTCGCCTCTATGGGCGCGCCGGCCCTGAACACACGTCGACCACAATTTTTTTTAACGCATTAAATATTTCTAATTAATCACGTGCGTTAACACGCTAATATTGACAGCCCTAATATATATATATATATATATATATATATATATATATATATATATATATATACATACATATAAAAAAATCACAGATTTACAGCAAACTTCCTTTTTTTAGCAGGTGGCGCTATGACTGTGGCTCAATTTTGGCATGTAGATGTCTTCAGGAAGGAATCTCATCGAACATGTGAATTTTCAGGCAGATCAGACATTATTTGGCTGAGTTATAAGTACTTACCTCTCCATGGCAAAACACTGAACTTTGCGAGTCCTTCACGGACACGCCCTTCGGCAAAAACTCTAGATCTTCACAATTTAATGTCAAAGGCCTTTGGATTAGACTGACGGAACTTGATCTGATAACATTCCTAGGAGGAGTTTGTTTCACAGTAAAACATGTTATTTTCTGTTGCCAGCAGGTGGCGCTTTAACTGTAACTGAATATTGTCATGTAAAAGTGACTCATCAAATGTGTGGATTTTGAGGCAGATCAGACAATGCAGATAAAGTCTAGATCAGATACGCGGCTGGCTAGAAGTGCGATATGTACATCAATTATAGTAGCATTTTTTTATGACCCTGTATACCAATAATTAGTATTTATACAGTACTGTGACGGTTGGGTTTAGGGTTGGGGTGGGGGTAGGCATTAAAAATACAATTTATTGGGTAATTTAATAGATAACAAATAATACTCGGTACAACAACTGTTTTTACCTTACTGTGACGGTTGGGTTTAGGGTTGGGGTGGGGGTAGACGTTAATAAAATACAATAAATGGGAAATTGAATAAATAATATAAATAATTCTCGCTAACTTCCGGCCACAACCATATCCAATCTAGCAACAACTGACAATGCATGTCTGAGAAAACTTCCTGTTTTGTGGCGAAACATTAAAGTTTGCGAGTCCGCCAAGGATACGCCTTTCAACGAAAATGATAGATCTTCGCAATTTAACATCGCTAAGGCCTGATTTAGGTGACATGCCCAATTAAGGTGTTGATCTGATAAAATCCCTAGGAGGAGTTTGTTAAAGTACAGCGCCTGGAAATAAAAACTGCACTTTTTAGCCAGAGGAAGAAATATCGGTAACACTTTATAATAACTACACACTGTGAATCATTTATTAAGCATTAGCATCTAGTGAATTCATTATTTGTTAAGCATCAACTCTACATTAATAAACGTTAATAAGCAGTTTATAACTGCAGCTACAAATGATGTGTTCTTGACTTATAACCACATTTATAATGTGCTTAATAATTGTACCTTCATAATTTGTTAATGATTTATTTTTTATGACTAAATTAAGTATTGCATTATTTACAAATTAATTATTTAAGAGTAGTTAGAGGTTTTTAAGATCATTCAGAATGAGTTAGTAAATGATTAAAAACTATTGTAATCAGTGTGTATATATATATATATATATATATATATATATCTTATTAATCGGACATACTGTATAGTAATGGTTACTATGTATGTTAATAAATGCTTTATTAACTCATCTTCATGCAGTTTTGTGACCTAATCTAAAGTGAGGACTATTCATGCTTTATAAATCCCCTATAAATGACAATATAAGGCTCAGTTAAATTTATCATTTACTAACTCATTCTGAATAATCTTAAAAACCTCCAACTATTCTTAAATAACTGATTTGTTAATAATACAACACTGAATTTAGTAATGAAAAATAAATCATTAACAAAGTATGAAAGTACAATTATTAAGCACATTATAAACGTGGTTGTAAGTCAAGAATAGAGCATTTGTAGCTGCAGTTGTAAACTGCTTACTAATGTTTATTGATGTAGAGTTAACAGATAATGAATTCACTATTTGATAATGCTTAATAAATGGTTCATAGTGTGTAGTTATTTTAAAGTGTTACCGAAATATCTGACTTCCTGTTTGGTTTGAGATTTCACTCCAAGACACTTTTTTGTAGGTATTGGCATGTTTGATGTGTATGCCAATTTTCGTACATGTGCGTGTAGTGTAGCTCGGGGGTCACTCTGTCAAATGGGCATGGGTACTTCTGAAACCTATAACAAAGGAAAATTTTCGCTATTTTTGGGGCGTGTGCAAAGTTTCGTGAGTTTTCTAGCATGTTTAGACCCTCAAAAATGCGATTCATTCTGGAGAAGAAAAATAATAAGAAGAAACGGAGCACTTCCAATAGGGCCTACGCACCGTTCCAGTGCTCGGTCCCTAATTAGAAGGGCAAACTTTTTTTTCTTCTTCTTAATGACATGAACACATGAATTGTTCACCACAAAACTAGCAATGCGAGCAAAATCATATAGTTAGTTTTGATTTATTGAGGACTTTAAACTATGTATAATGACATTGCAACAGCTAAGAGAAAAAGAAGATTCACGTTTGATGACAAGACAAAAAGATTGTAAACCGTATTGGGAGGAGAAAAGCTGATAAAAAGAACAAATTTAAAGCAACATCAACATGCCAGAGAATCATCCTGAAATTCACCGTGAACTCATTCATTCATTTTCTTTTTTCGGCTTAGTCCCTTTATAAATCTGGGGTCGCCACAGCGGAATGAACCGCCAACTCATCCAGCATATGTTTCACGCAGCGGATGCAACCTATCACTGAGAAACATCTATACACACTCATTCACACACACTCATTCACACACACACACACACACACTACGGACAATTTCATTCATTCATTCATTTTCAGCTTAAGTCTCTTTATTAATCAGGGGTCGCCACAGCGGAATGAACCGCCAACTTATCCAGCATATGTTTTACGCAGCGGATGCCCTTCCAGCTGCAACCTATCACTGGGAAACACCCATACCCTCTCGCTAACACACATACACTACAGACAATTTAGCCTACCCAATACACCTATACCACACATGTCTTTGGACTTGTGGGGGAAACCGGAGCACCCGGAGGAAACCCACGCCAACACGGGGAGAACATGCAAACTCCACACAGAAACGCCAACTGACCCAGCCGAGCAGTTTGTAGTTCAACAGTTTTAAGCTAGAATGACAGACACAGCAAGAAACGTTTACCTGCGATTTAATGTGCATCCAGTATGCCATGAAAAGAGCAACAAATGATGAGTGCTGTCTGTACTGTACATAACTGACACATTACAGGCATGAACCGAATATCAATCATCAGTGCATGGAATGAGGTTTTACTTTAGATCTACTTATAAAGTATGTCATGTATTTGTTACCTGCTATTAAAAACATACAGTTATGATCTTGTGGTATTTTGGAATGAAAGCTTGTTTACCTTATTCAACTTTTTATTCATTCTTTTCTTTTAACAAAATGTTGGAAAAACAGTTTCTAAATACTAAATAACTTTATTTTATTTTAATAATGTACAGTTTAGAAGTGCAAAAATAAGAATGGACATTCAGAGATGATCAAGTTATGCAGCACGTGAGTGATAATAGTCACGATGCTGCAGATTTTCTTTGGTCTGAGAATCTTCTATCAAGTGCTGTATCACACCCAGGCCTGCCAGCCAGGGAAGAGGCGGCTGAGGTTTTTAGGGTCCATTGCCTGCTGAATGAGGAGGTTTACCTGTCCGCCGACGCTGAGCACCGTCCCGTCCTCAACCCCCTTCAGCTTCTCCTGCAGTCTGAGCAGCACACGCTCCGCCACTTTATTGAAGCTCTGACTGTCACTGCATAAACACACAGCAAATCGACACGTTATTTCAAGCGATCTTTGCTGATGTATTGTCAAAATGATGTATTGAAATAAACTTGACTGTGTTAGATGCATGATCTTGTAAAGGATATAAGCTTAATGCTTCTGTAGTTTCATTTAAATTCATTCTAAACTAGTGTCTATGTGTTCTGTGCTTTACTCTATCCAGTCTTACCAACTCAATACTGCCGCACTATGGCAAAATACTAAAACTACAACAGCAGTTGTAGCACTTAGAACAGTGTTAA
Organism: Danio tinwini; assembly: GCA_903798205.1. NCBI lineage: Eukaryota > Metazoa > Chordata > Actinopteri > Cypriniformes > Danionidae > Danio > Danio tinwini. The sequence continues at coordinate 5,177,249 of CAIGQZ010000692.1, forward strand.
ACAGTGGCTGAAGTACAGAGACGGCAAAAGTACACACATCCTTTACTTAAGTAGAAGTACAGATACTCATGTTTAAAACGACTCTGGTAAAAGTAGAAGTACTGACTACACTTTTGTACTTAAGTAAAAGTAAAGAAGTACCGCCTAAAAAAATGTACAAAAGTAAAAAAGTACTCATTTCAACCACAATCCCAAAGACATGCAGTATAGGCGAATAATAATTCAACTAAATTTGCAGTAGTTCATATGTGTGTGTGTGAATGTGTATGGGTGTTTCCTAGGGGTGTCAAAATTAATCCTTTCTTCTGTGCACCGCGATGCAGATCATAGATATATACACTAGATATTACATAGGGACCCTGAGCATGCGGCAATAGCGCCGCCACATTGGTACAGTGCTCTTGGACAGTGCTCCTAGTACAGCTCCTAGCTGAAATGTCAAGACTGGGCCAAGAAATATCTCAAGACTGATTTTTCTATGGATTTATGGACTGATGAAATGAGAGTGAGTCTTGATGGGCCAGATGGATGGGCCCGTGGCTGGATCGGTAAAGGGCAGAGAGCTCCAGTCCGACTCAGACGCCAGCAAGGTGGAGGTGGAGTACTGGTTTGGGCTGGTATCATCAAAGATGAGCTTGTGGGGCCTTTTCGGGTTGAGGATGGAGTGAAGCTCAACTCCTAGTCCTACTGCCAGTTTCTGGAAGACACCTTCTTCATGCAGTGGTACAGAAAGAAGTCTGCATCCTTCAAGAAAACATGATTTTCATGCAGGACAATGCTCCATCAAACGCGTCCAAGTACTCCACAGCGTGGCTGGCAAGAAAGGGTCTAAAAGAAGAAAAACTCATGACATGGCCTCCTTGTTCACCTAATCTGAACCCCATAGAGAACCTGTGGTCCATCATCAAATGTGAGATTTACAAGGAGGGAAAACAGTACACCTCTCAGAACAGTGTCTGGGAGGCTGTGGTTGCTGCTGCACGCAATGTTGATGGTGAACAGATCAAAACACTGACAGAATCCATGGATGGCAGGCTTTTGAGTGTCTTAGCAAAGAAAGGTGGCTATATTGATCACTGATTTGTTTTTGAATGTGAGAAATGTATATTTGTGAATGTTGAGATGTTATATTGGTTTCACTGGTGAAAATAAATAATTGAAATTGGTATATATTTGTTTTTTGTTAAGTTGCCTAATAATTATGCACAGTAAGTCACCTGCACACACAGATATCCTCCTAAAATAGCTAAAACTAAAAACAAACTAAAAACTACTTCCAAAAATATTCAGCTTTGATATTAATGAGTTTTTTGGGTTCATTGAGAACATGGTTGTTGTTCAATAATAAAATTAATCCTTAAAAATACAACTTGCCTAATAATTCTGTACTCCTTGTATATAGACCATGTCCATCCCTTTATGACAACAGTGGACCCATCTTCTGATGGCTACTTAGAGCAGGATAATGCACCTTGTCATAAAGCGTGAATCATCTCAGACTGGTTTCTTGAACATGACAGTGAGTTAACTGTACTCAAATGGCCTCCATAATCACCAGATCTCAATCCAATAGAGCACCTTTGGTATGTGGTGGAACGGGAGATTAACATGTGCAGCCAACAAATCTGCAGCAACTGCATGATGTAATATTCTACTAGTATCAGAACTCTGCACCCCACTATTTTTTTGTACTTAGCATCTGTATGTTCTTGTTTGTTACATTTTATTGTTCAATAAATTCCATTTAATATAAATTGTAGTTATATAAAAAAAATAGTTTTTTTGTTTAGTTTCAGCCCTATAATCTTGATCTGTGAGCAAGATCTTCTGTTTTGTCATCACTAAGACATTACAATACTTTGATTTTATTTTTGTGATCAACATAATGCAGTTGAATTATTGTATAAATGCAATATCACACAAGTAGCACAAAAATATGTCTGTATATCAGCATTGATGTGATACTACAGCCCTTATTAATCATTTTTATGGGTGGGTTTCCTGCAGGTGATCCAGTTTACACCAAATTAGATAAAACTAAAACCAATCCACTAAATTTGGCTGCAGTGTGTGGTTCATTCTGCTGTGGCAACAGGGAATATGCCAAAGGAAAAAGAGTGAGTGTTACTATTTTATTTATGAATTATTTTACTAATTATTCTTCTTTTTACTTTAGTATAAATAAAAGTGTCAAGTCAGACAGAACTGCTATCAACTGAATCAGCTCCTTATCCATGTGTCTGTCGTCTATCTATTTTCCTTAAGCTTTAATTAAAGAATGATCAAGCAAAACATTCCCAAACCAAAGACTATACAAAAAAATGGACTCAGATCTGGTGAGTTGACGTCCACACATCCAATTAAGAGGCTAGTCAAATATTTTCAAAGGGCTTTGGACGTTGTTCAGCGGTGGACACGGGACACACTCCTCCCTTCCGTGCTTCCCATCTGCTCCTCTCTGCGGGACACGTGGCCGACTCTTCTTCCAGTGCTCCCGTATTGCTAACAGAATGTGCCAGCAGCAGGGGGCTCTCTTTAGCTTAATTAGCTTCTCACTAACGAGACATGCCATGCTATAGGATGCAACGACAGTGTGAGACGTGGACACGCGCTGAGCTATTATGTTTCTTGAGTAGTGCTGAGAAACCCAATCTCATCTGTCCTTGAGAGGTGTTAACTGATCTGATTTATCAGAGCAGAGGCCTGAATGCTACCAACTGCTAAAATTCATATGGTTAAAAGCCATTTTACCTTTTAATAATATGAGAATCCTGGTCTTAAATGTTTCACCAGGGGCCATTCGTGATCAGAGTTTCTGATTTTGTAGAACATGTGTCTAAAAATGTGTCTATTTTACATTTAGTTGATGTAAAGAACTGCTCATGTGTGACATGTCTTACCAGAGTACGGTTTGAATGCATTCTAATATAATATAAAAATATAACATGTTTAAGCACAGCTATAGTTGCAATTATTTAAACTGACTTTTCAAATTGAATTTCTTTGTGATTGAATTAAATATTACTGAAAAGTAATAGGCAAGTCTCATGTATACCTTTTATTAAAGTCTAGTGCTATTTTGGGATTTCCGCCTGGATTTTGCCTACCCAAATGTAAAAGCTTTCCAAATCCACATGCAGAGGTGTAAATGCAAAAATTTGGTATCATTTTAAAGAAAACCCTTTGAATTTTCATAAAACACTATTGAAAGTATTTAAAATAACTGTATATGTTGTCTGTGTTATAATAAACACCTAAAAAAAGATAGGTGTTTTTTGTATTTTGTACAAAATGCTTTTTGTATTTTGTTTTTTATAAACTCAAATTTGAAAGTATACCTTTTAGGTTCTGTGTGGTCTCTGTTGCTGTAAATGATTTTGGTGGTTCCTGCACATGTGTGTAGTCAGAGGAAAAAAGAAAAATATCTCTACCATAATCTATGCAAAAGTTATTGTATTCCAACTGATGAGAGGTGCTATACCATTTTTTATGGAAAGCCTTCCATATCCAAATGCATTGCTATAAATGAAAAATTCTAGTGTAATTGAATAGAAAACCCTTTGAATTTACATAAGAAACTGCTGAAAGTAATAAATAATATTTTAATATTTTTTCTGTTTTATTATGAACCACTTCAACATTGGGTGATTTTAAATTTTTTTTTGAAAGGGTGTAGTTTATCTATTTAGAGATTTTAGCTTATCCAGACAGTTCTGCTTGAAACCAGCAGAGGGCAGCAAACATCAGGAAAAAGAATTATATCTCTATCTTGTGAAATGGCCAAACTGTTTCAGTTCATCTGAATACTGGGAAAATAACTTTTTGATCATTCATATTAAATAATACATATTTGCTTATGCTTAGTTTTAGATGGTAATAACTATAGGAACATGAGTTTACATTACTTATTGTATCTCCTTTGCATTTTAGGCATCATAACATTACATTAAAATTAGTCAATGACTATAAGATATGAAAATAAACCAATGTTCAATACCCAGCTCGGGTATCCAGTATACTGTGTATTTAAGTGTAAATAACTTTTTGTACAGTAAAAAAAAAACCCTGAAGTGATGCATATGTGCATAAAATATAGCTTCTACACTCTCAAACAGAGCCACTTCCGGGGTGTTGCGCAACCCGCAGTCTTTAAAAATTAAAGGGGAAGTCGATGACGTCACCGGACCCACCACCGGGTCCGCAGAGTTTGACTGGTTAAGTTATATAAAATATTCAATGCTGAAATGATGTATACAAATCCAGTAAAGTTGCATCGTTTTAACCCAAATATCCCTGATACATGCTACACTGTAAATGTAAACAAGAGAAAGGAACTTTATTTAATTGTATGTGGGACTGTAATAATAATATTTCTATGGCGCTTTTACAAAGTAGATTGTGTCAAAGCAGCTTAACATACAGGTTTTTGTAAATTGAACCATGTCAGTCCAGTTTTCATACACTCTAAAAAAACATTGGCTTATTTATTTCACCCAATGGTTGAGTTAATAATATTTGGCGCTTTGTTGGGTTATTTTTAACCTTTATTGGGTTTTTTATTTAATAACTCAACCAATTGGGTTAAATATTTGGTGCTTTGTTGGGTTATTTCTAACCTTTATTGGGTTATTTATTTACAGTTTTTCTCAGCGGCTTTGGTGCATTTCTCACAACACTATTTACGTTTGCACAACAGTTAATGCGTTTCTCAAAACAATTAGTCATTTGTGCACATCATAGTAGCAGTTTCTCATTCCTTCTAACAAACTGCAAATGCTTTTGGACATGCATCAATGGCTTTCATACAAGACTCTGCTGTTTGTAACATTATCATTTGCTTTAAATCATTTAATGAACAATGTCATGAATGATTTAAAGACCTACTATAATGTTGTAGGTTCAGTTCCAATATGTACTGCAATATTGTTTACAATTGTGCACAGCTCTACCCAAAGGAAGTTTATGTTTGTTGTAAATAAGGGTGTATTTATTCTTTTGCTCAGTGCTGTGAATAAATTTGAATTGTAAAGAGCACATGTACAGTAGTAAAAATGTGAAACATACATATTCAGTGTCTTGTACTCAGATACCTCACTAAATGCAGTGATGTCTAACTTTACTGTAGTCTTTAAATGGCTGTGCACATAGTATGTAGTGCTGTCTTGAGCATTTTCAGGAAGAGTCACCAAAATCAAAATCTCAAAAGTTTTTTTGCATTGGAAAACATTTACAGAGTAAAGTGTCATAATGAAAACATGACAAAGCCATATGACTATCTTGTTCATAAACAATGGTGTCAGGATTTTTCATCTTAAAGACACTGACACTTTCATTGACATGAATACTTGCTTAAGAGGAATGAGCTATTCATTTTGAGCAAGTGACACGCTTTTGCAGGTTATCAACTAGGTTTTGCAGTTTGTACTAATTGTTTTAAGAAATGCATTAACTGTTGCGCAAATGTAAATAGTGTTGTGAGAAATGCACCAAAGTGACTGAGGAAAACTGTAATAACTCAACCAGTTGGGTTAAAATTTTTGAATTTCAATAGTCAACTGATTTAACTGACACAAAACAGCTGTATTAATATGTGTGCGTAATGTTGTTTTGTATTATAAAGTTTATTCAAGCTCTAATGCAATAATATTAATGTTTTTTTTTTTTTTTTTTTATTACCTCTCCGTGTCATGATTTTTATATCTGTTTCACCAGCACTCTTATGGCCCGTTTCCACAGAGTGGTACGATATGGTACGCTTTTATGGCCATTTCCACTGTCAAAAGGCATACAGAACCAAACCGTACCGTACCACTTTTTCGGCACCCTTTCAAAAGGGTACTAAACACGAGAAAGAACACCAAAAGGTGGAGCTACAGGCGCAGCAGAACGCTGATTGGTTACAGAAATACGTCACAATCTCCTGGAGCTAACCAAAATCAAAACAATGGAACCGCCATGTTTTTAATACACAGCCGAGACATTATCGTAATACTTTATGCATATAATAACGAGCCATGGTTGACCTGAGCTCAAACAAACCTTGTTGTCGTCTTGATGAACAGCCACAAAGCCAAGAAGAACAAATTCTGCCGTGTCCTGTTGTTGTTTTACGAGCTCGTCTAAAAGTACGAGCAGTTTCACTTTGTCCAGAGAGATATTTGAATTAATTAACTTTTTGAACTGATATTTTTAACGTGCGTGTGATCATTGAAGCGATCTGATATCCAATCCATTCAGATGCGGACAAACGCGAGAGTGAAGAGCGAAAAAACAAAGGAGAAGCCTGACGAAACAGCAGCAAATGATGCTTCTGCAACCTAAAACATAAACAAACTGCCATGTCTAACTATTATCATCACCTTTTGGACTATTATGAACTCGGAATGACGGACTTACTTTCTAACAAGAGAAACAAAACAAAAAATGTAGCCGTTCACTAGTAACTGGATTCGTTTTTCCACAAATTTGTACTGTATATTTTTGTAGTTGAGTGCAAGGTTTAATACACACCAGGCTGCCGCCCGCTGGGTCACCTGTAGTGCTGGCAGGAACTCCTGCTCCACACATCTGGAGAGAAAAGACATCTGGAATGCCAGTCTGCCGCACCACAGAGTTGAAGAATGGCTCCACTGATGGGTCTGGCTGAGAGGAGAGAAAGACAACTGTTTTTAAACCAAGTAAGGAAATATAAAAATGTGGTACATAGTAGTGGTTTTCAGTACTTCAGTAACCAACCTACTACATCACTACAAAAGTGAAAAGTAAACCAATTTTAAAATAAATTATGACTGTTATAGCCTTTATTTTACCAGGAAAAGGGCTCATTGAGATAAAAGTTTTAAAAAATAAGCTTCCATGAAGTGTGTTTTTAGTTTTAAAACGCATAAGTTTTGCTACGGTTAAGCCATTCGTCCACACTACGGTGGAGTTTTCGAGCCCCGAAAACGGAGCGTTTTGGAAACGCTGAAGAGGCGTTCCATTGGCATTTTCCCACACATAAATTCTGACTAATCGAAAAGCAGTTTAGGAAATATGTTCAACAACATCTGGCCAATGAGTGGCATGGATTTGTCACATAACTGCATTTTGGTTCTTTTCAACTGGTTCAGACTAAAGCCATTAGTGTGGTGTGAAAGTGGCCCAAAGGCAGCAGAAAATGCTACAATGTATAATTTATTTCCTTTGGTCCGGACCAAATAAAGCGAACTACAGAAAGCACCCTTAAACTGTGTTCTAAATAAAAGCAACAACACGCCATAAAAGGAATATTTTCCATATTAAAAGGAGTTAAACTTCTATTTCTCACAGCTGAACAACAGAAACCTACGACAGTGATCACCTCAGGTAAATCTTGTGTGCTTTATTCAGTGCTAAATGCTAACAATGTGAGTTTGAATAGATTTTAAACCTTACTGTTTCGTGAGTGAGTGCATATTCTGTGCTTCTGACAGAAATTTAAATTTCTGTCGTGTTTCGCCTGGTGCTCATCACTGCGTATCTGGTCACAAAGCGTGTTGTTAGGACATGCGGTTACAATGTAACCTGCTCACCTAATGTTTACTTTCGTAATATTTATATAATTTGCTAATTAACCTCATGTGGAACTGAATCTGTCTCATTTCAACGTCTGATAATGTCCATTTCGGTCACGGACGCATACTTTCAGAGCCTTTCTGAATGAATGAATGAAATACGCTGTTTTCCAACAAGGCAACCCGGGGTGCTGAATTATAATTGGCTAAACTGGTATTGTGCAGGTTAAATTTACCTAAACAAAGACAGCGCTCCAGCACAGATAAACCATTTTCAAAGCAGAATACCTGACCTCAGCATTGTTTTTCAATATGTTCACTTGGGATGTTTCTTAAATATCTGCACACATATTATGGTATTTTTATGCATTAGAAGAGTCAAAAACCCACATACAGCACCTTTAATAGAATTAGAATTATGGATAAAACCTAATTTTAATGACAGTACTTTTGATTAGATATAAATAAAGGAAACAGTGTATTAGTGAGGACCACCATGTTCTACGATGCGTGGAAGAAAAGGACAGAACTGGCTCTTTCTGCAGATGAAAGGGAGGATGAGATGGGTTTTAGTGACCATGAAAATGTTGCAGATTGGGCATTTGATAAGAGCAGTGATGGAGATAGTTCAATTAATTTTGGTTACTTGAGGCAAATAAGACAGACCTAGTATAGTATATAGTATAATTTATAAACATTGCTAGCTAGTAGCTACATTATTCTGATACATCTGGATATAGATGTTTTTTATTTGTTATAATATTTACTGGAGGAAATAGTTATACCTACTGCATGCTGTACACAGTACATGGTAATACAATATTATGTTTGTTTTTAATAATATTCAGCAAAAAGAATAGAATAAATAAAAGCTGTTGGAATATCAGTTGTTGCAAAGTATGTATAAGGTGTCATTAATAAGTTCCGTGTTAAAGCTTATAATACTGCAACACCAATTAAATCAAAAACAAACAACAAAATTATTAATTATAAGGAAAGTCCTAAAAAAATTCTAAGTTAGGTCTATTATTGGACATTGTTGCCATATGGCAACTTATCATAAATTACCTTAAAGGGCACCTAGGTTATCCCTTTTTCCAGATTTAATACAAGTCTGTTGTGTCCCCAGAATGTGTCTGTATAGTTTCAGCTTAAAACACCCATCAGATTATTTATTATAGCTTTCACTAGTTTGTGTTTTATAGCTCTCAACAGCTCTTTGTTGTTTTTGTGTACTGTGCCTTTAAGGCTAGTCCTCCCCGCCCACAGCTCCCACGTGCCTGTCAGTGTGCCTCAGTCTCCGCCCTCGGCTGCCTCAGACAACTGACAGACATAAAGGAAGTTGATCTCACGTAATGTTTGTGAGAAAAACTACAGTAAGAACTTTCCCTATGAGTATTTGATGCATTTGATGTGGAGCTGCAAAGATGAGTCACACACAATGTCTTTACAAAGTTCACGCACACACACAGACAGACAGCGTGGACACACACATACAGCGCTCGCATTTAGCTTTGCACTGTCTTTGCACGCAAATGTGACAGGATACAGGTTAATATCCACTGCTGTATGGATATCTGTTACGTTAATGTACAACATAAACCTGATTTAAGGTCCATAAACTGGGATTGAAGCATCTTCTTTTATAATTGTTCTGACACACGGCTGTGGTGATGAAGTAAAGCTGAAGTAAATCGATGTAATTCATTACAAACATGCACTGTTTTAAAAGATTTTAAACTTGTAAAACTCACTCTTGATCACATTTGATGATGATTGATGATCATAGCAAACTGAACAGGCCTTTTATTCCCGGTTGCGTTGCGCACGTCCTTTCTTGTGGATATGATTACAAACGTTACTACGGAGACCTGTTAATACGCAGCTGTCAATCAATTCGGTGGACGGGGGGACCGCACTCTTACGTCAAATTGAGTCGGTCTCAAAACCGCTCCAATTGCTCCACGGTTTATGTTGTTAAATTGAAAAAAAAGGACTGGGTGTGTTTAAAACACCCCAATATGATGGTCTATACACTATACCTACACATATGTCTGTCCAAACAGCTTGAAAAGTCGATTTTTCACCATAGGTGCCCTTTAAAAATAATTTACTCAATTTTTGCAGCACTTCAAGTTAAGCCATTCTAAGAAAAGAAAAACAGTCAAATATATTTAAAAAGAATCTATTATAATTGTGCAGTAGAGGCTTAAAAGTATGTTGTGAAACCAACAAAACACCACTTGTTTGATTATATGAGCCACACCTTGGTGACACTTCTTTTAACTTACCACACGACACCCAATGCTGGGCTAAATTAAACAGCTGCACCCATCTCCAACATAGCACACCTTTTCTCAACACAACACCTAGAGTACTATGTAACACTCCATCATGTGACTTACCCGAGCCAGTAGAGGATATGCAAGTCCAAGAATCCCCTGCCAATTGATTCCAGGCAAAAAGAAGCCTACTGAGGTGAGGATTGCGGCAATGTTTATGGTGATGGCACCACTGGGCCCTTCAGGAATGGTGATGAGGTCCGTTCCCAGTTCCCCCTCCCATTCACCCTGTGTGTATTTTACTGCAACTGCCCTCTCGGTGCTCTGATATGTGCTGGAACTGAGCAAATCATCATAACACTGATTAATCACTAATGTACTGCTGTACATACATTCATATAATGGATACAAAGGTTTTGTCTGTTATAAAAGAGTGGCGTGTTTTGGTCCTACAGTGCTGTCCTGTTATTTCGTGTGATCTAGGGATGTCGACTTGCTATGTATACCAGTACTATAAATAACAAGGTAGGTATTTCTTATAATGTGGGTGATAGGGCTTCTGGTAGTACCCAGAATAGCAAAGTCTACTAAAGGAGGTTGAGCCTTCTCATTTATGGCTCCTAAACTCTGGAGTAGCCTTCCTGATAATGTCCGAGGCTCAGACATTCTGTCTCAGTCTCTCATACTCTCTTTTCTCTTTAGTAAAACATACATGCATGAGTGTGCTCCATGCAGGCGAGTGGGCTTGACAGTCACCTGTAGAACACTGCTCCTCCTGTCTTAATGCACCATTATTTATATGATTTAGGACATATGTATTTCTTTGTTTATAAAACTACTATTTTTATTCATAGCACTTCATCTTTGTGTTGATATTCAATACACTATGAACAGCAGCTACGCTAACTGGGATCACTCTGACCTGTGATCCCAGAGATTATGCCAACCACAGAGCACTTCTAGAGGTATCCATAATCCTGGACCAGGCCAAATCCTGAGCAGATGCTGTGGCCCATACATAAGAACCAATTCTAAGAACATTTTAGCTGATTGTGCAACATCTCTATCTCTATTGGAGGTGTCACTGTCAGTAGAGCTGAAGATCTTTGCCTGAACCCGATGGGACCCGACGAGTTCGGGTGGGTTTAATTTCTATAATTTTAGATGGGGTTGGGTTTGCGCAGTAAATGAACATGAACATCATGTGATGCATTTCGATTAGCGCGAGAAAGTAATCAAATCGTTTGTTACAACATTAAAACCCATCCCTGCAAAGGTAAAACAAATGATGACGAAGAAGTGACAAAGAGCGAATTTTGACTGCGGTCAGGTCAGGCCAGCCGCCAGTCCAAAAAGAACGGTCATTCTAGCCGCCAAAGGTATTTTGGTGGTCACACATACACTGCATATTACAGCAATGTATGTACAGCAAGCTGACAGGTAAGATGACGAGGTCACTTGCTACATTGAAACTGCTGTCATGGAAAATTAAATGGATGTTTTTGTCTAATAGAAGATGAACTAACAATTTTACCAAAATCTTGCAAAATTAGCCAGAACAGAACTACGCATCTCGGCCTGTAGCAGCAGCAGTGAAATGGTGTTTGGTGCTGCTGGATGCACCATCCTGAGCGCAGGACTGTGCTAATGCCATTTACAGTGGATTCAATTATGTTCCTCCACAAAAACACGTAGCCTAATCTTGGTAAGTAAAGGGTTTTTAAATTATAAATAAATATTAATTCAATCATAAAATCATAATGTAGACAGAGTATACAGGCCAGATCAGAACTATTTGGCATTAGGCTATTCTTTCAATATTCAGCTTCACCGTCGCCTTAATGCCAGATTGTGAAGAGTAGCAAAACAAATCCCGCAGAGCCTTTATCGTAATTTCATTATTGCCAAATACCCGTCATCATTTATAATTTATTTTAATTTGTTAAGACAGACTTATTTTTATTGGTGTGTTGGCCAATTTAAAGGCCAAGTCTATGTACCTAGGCCTATTTGGAGTGCTGAGATGTTACAATGTTACAGAGGACTTATTTTATTTCTTTGTTTCACCTTCCAAGTGGCCTATAGCTTACATTTGTCACAAATAAATTATGTTAAAACATATAAATGACTCATTCTTGCAAAAAGAAGAGCTGTGTGCATGTGCACATTTGAACAATATCGGGTTATAAACGGGTTCGGGCTTTATAAAGCCGTCAATTAAAATGTACCTTTCGGGCTTGGGCCAAATTCTGTCCCGATTACAGTTCTAACTGTCAGTATGGTTAAAAAAACACTATAGTATTTACTATAAATTACTTTTGTACATTTTCAGATGGGTGTCTGACAACTGAAGATAGATCTGGTAGCAGAAATTGCAGTCTTTGTTACTTTTTTACCTTGCACCTTTTTGTTAACATTTATTATTATTTGTTTGGTATATACATTTTCACATTCTGATTCCAATGCCTAATAATTCAATCGTTAAAATGACTATAATTAAATGAAATATACTTAAGAATAAAATATGATGTGTTCGTTGGAAGAGTTTGCATTGTGATGATATTATATTGCCATTCATAATATAATGAGTTGCATAAAATGGTCTTAAAATGACAATAATATTGTTTATCGCTACATATTTTTGGCGCAATATATTGTACAACAAAAAATAGATATCAAGACCAGCCTACTTACAATCTTCTGTTACAATGTGTTTGAGGGTTGTGATCGTACAACATTCTGTTAAAAAATTGTGTAGAGCAGGAAAGTGATTGTTAAATGTGTGCGTGATGTAGGGATGTGATCTTACAGTGCTCTGTTAAAGTAGTGTGTGATGTAAGGGTGTGCTGCTGCAGCTACAGCAAAGTTGCTGCTTCCAGTATCCACCAGGATGTTTAGCTGTAAATACAGAAACAAATAATATAAGTTAATTCAATTATTATTGGTATTTTTAATGCAATATTTGTTAACAAATGTAATTTCAGAGAAATACCCAGCAGTACATTTAATTGTAACAATGTGTTGTTTACTACAAATGACAAAAACATGTTGTACACTGTTAAATGAACTGTGAAGTGCTATGAAATGTGCATTGCAAGCAAGCAAGCAGCAAGCAATAGGAATGTAAAAGTTCACCGCTTGAGAGTCCAGAAATCACAATCCTGTGAACTTTGGTTCTGACCATAGATATTTACATTAGATGTTGCCTGCCCTGTTGTTGTCTATTGGAAGGAATGCGTTAATAGATCAGCCATTTTAGTACAGGGTAGCGCTCCTTTGAAATGAATGTGGGACCAAGCTGTAGTGGAGGACTGTGCCATCCAGAACCAGAGATATACAGCAAGGTTTCCGCTACATTCATTCGGCCATGGCGGGGGGCCACACGAAAATTCATCCTGCCACAGCTACATTACAGCTTCTCATTCAAAACATTGGTGTTTTTTTTAAATAGCGGGTTATAATCACACTAAAACGTATTAAAAGGTAAGTGAATTATAACAGCGCAAACTTTTCTGTAACCGTAGTAGTGCTGTGCGTATTTGTTTAACCCTTTAAGGTGACATACTGACTGACTGACTGGTGCGTGATGCGTGAGGCCAGCAAACACGTCGTAGCTTTCAGTTATGATGAACATAGTTTCCATAATTATACTTTATTTATAGATAAAGGTCTATGGCTCTGCAAACAACAAACAAAGACTTTAGGCCCAATGCCAATTCTGTTTTTGTACCCCTACCCCTTCCCCTTGGCCCTTACAACTGAGGGTTAAGGGGACGGGCTTCAAAACTTACCCCTAAGAATTGGGACAGCACTTCAACACCTGCACACGTCATCATTTGTCATCGCAATCTCTTGCCTCATATGAGATCAGACGATCACGACTGCTGTAGTTATTCCAGTTGTGTTGTTTTTTGGTGTTTATCTTCAGGAAATCACTGAAGGCATATATTATGTTATTATAACAATCTAATGTGGCAATAAGATTGTAAATGTACTGTGTTTTTACACAGGGGCCTTATTTATCTATGTAAACACACGAAAACAACATTAACATTATAGCAGACACTGTAAAAAGCTCATTTTCAGCCACTAGACTTCTCTGACAGGGTGCTCGAGTGTCCGAATGTTGTGGGACTGCTGTACAGGAGTTATTATTAGGAATTATAGATTGCAAAATTTAGCAATTTTTTTTTTCATTTTTTTATTTTTTTTTAACATGACGGTAAAACACGAATACTCCTTGACGAGAATGCGCAAAACGAGGGGTAGGGGTAAGAGGAAGGGCTAAGGGGTAGAATTGGGATTGGGCCTTTATCTTGCTGGAGTTTATAGCCGTTTCACTTTACTTCAGGACGGATTAATGCCGCTCTGTAGGTCTATTGGAGACATTCATAAATATTCCTATAGCCAATCTAATAAGTGTTGGAGACATATTCACTACACAAACGCACTAAATTGCACTTGAGCAGCGTATATATTTGAGGGCGTGCAAGACGTTTTGAGCACGGACAGAGGAAGTCCTCGCGCAAGCAAAAAGATCTGCATGCTCGTATTACATAAATCCGATCTCGACTTGTAATACTGCTTCACAACATTTGTCATTGAAATAAAGCCATAGGTAGTTGGTAGATCAAAAGGCCTGCCTCCACAGCTGGAAAAAACCTAGAGGAAACACTGTACACATATACACATATATCTTTGATCGTGAGTTTTCAGTAGTTGTCAGTATTACAAATTTTTATTATGAAAATTTAAATTTTACATCACTTTTCTATATTGATGGATCAGTGACCGCACGGGCATTGCTGACAAAGAGTGTGTGTTTGTGTGCATGTAAATGTATTATCTCCCTCCTGTTAGATTTGATCTAATCCGTGTCCTGAAACACACCCCCTCTCCTGCTTTCACTTCTCATTCTGACGGAGGAAGCGATTCGTTTGTGAATGAATCTCCGTTATGAACGACTCGTTCACTTAGCCGACAATAATACAAGTTTCTAGCACCGCAGCAGCTCGTTGTCATATTTCTTTTGCATTGTTTGCTTATTTTATTTAACAAAACTAGCATAAGCTCAGTATTTAGTGCAAGTTGGTGCTACTTTGCCTTATAGTGAATGCAGTAAGTTTCTGTATTATCATCAAAAATGTTACTTGTTTAGCACAAAAGTTCATAACATAAAAATATAAAAAACTAAATCTTACCTATGAAATGTTCCACATTTGTGCTTTGTTTTCTTTGTTTGCTCGTTACTACACCTGTGCACAGCGCTAAAGTCCAGCATCTTTACGTTGGCACACGGTCTTGACTAGTGCGGTTGAATGACATTTGTGCTCAGTACAAATGTGGCGGCGCTATTGACGAATGCTCAGGGTCCGTATGCGATATCTAGTATATATATCTATGGGTTCTGACCACAGTTGTTCCACAGGGTTTGATTATTGCAGTCGCCGGATTTCTAATTATTTGCAATGTTTTCTTAAAGGAACATACAATAAAAAGTTACTGGCGAGTTACTGATGTGCATTAATGTTATATATATTTTTTTTTCTTAAAAAAAGCGGGTATCTCATGCGTCAATACAAAACAGTATTGCTGCTTTAGATTATTTCAGATTTATGGATAAGTTGGATAATTAAGTGGAGCAAAGCCACACCACATGCAACTTGATCTCCCATTGTTAAAGGAATTTGATAAAAATCGTTCAACATTTTCACGCTAGAAAGCCTGTTTTATGTTGGAATGTAACTGATATGATATGCTGCAACGGCCCCTTTAAATACGAGATCAAAGTAGCGAATTTTGACGCTCTCGCCACCGGAGCTGAAGACAGACAGCGTTGTCGCCAGTGTGGCCAGAACGACCTTTGACGCTCTCACCGCATTAGGTGTGAACGCACAGTTAAAATGAGAAGTGAAAGCAGGAGAGGGGTGTGTGTTTTAGGACACAGATTAGATCAGATTAAACGGGGAGGGAAGGTAATAATTTTCATGCACACAAACACTCGCACTTTGTCGACAATGTCCGTGCAATCACTTATCCATTGATGTATTAAAGTGATGTAAAATTATAATTTTCATAATTTAAAAAATTATTTGCATACTGACCATCGGGAAAACTCAATCTCTGGCTCTGGATGGCCAGTCCTAAACTGCACCTTGGTCCCGCATTCATTTCAAAGGAGCGCTACCCTTTACTAAAATGGCAGCTCTATGGACACATTCTTTCCAATAGACAACAACAGGGTAGGCGACAGCTAATGTAAATATCTATGTAGCGCATCAAATGAAAAGCAAATGAGAAGCATCTTGAAGGGAGCGGGACATGTCAGATACTAGAGAGAATTTGATTGGTCAACCTTTGATGAGAAACTGAAGTATGAGGTGATGTGGGGAAAAAAATTTTTCATCCATTTAGACGGAAGTGACAAACTGCAAGCTTTACATGTTTATATCGGTTTTATATCTCCTAAACGTGAATTGTCACCATTTTGGAGCACACTAACAAATAGATGTCCTTAAAACTAACATCTAAAAATGTTTTGTTTTAATTTTGTGGGACCTTTAACTACTAGAAAAGTAGTTTCTAGACATCTAGTATCAAGAAACATTTTTTGTTTGT
Organism: Danio tinwini; assembly: GCA_903798205.1. NCBI lineage: Eukaryota > Metazoa > Chordata > Actinopteri > Cypriniformes > Danionidae > Danio > Danio tinwini. Next base: position 5,193,681 of record CAIGQZ010000692.1, read on the forward strand.
TTTTATATGATTTGCCACTATATTTCTTTTCATCAAAGCTGAAAGAACACAATTTTCCAAAATGCTGTTGTTTTGCATAGCATTATAAATTCATAAATCTGTTTTGTTAAAATGCAACAAAACATATTACCTATAATCACTGAGAAATTGATATAGATATTTGTTTACACAAATATGTTTTTTTTAGTTTTAAAATGGCATTTTAGAATAAAAACAATCCATGTCCACACTGGTGTTTTATCTAGCATTTCTAAAAAGCATTCCTTCCACACTATACCGCTGAAAACGCACATCAGATAACCACACACACACACACACACACAAACACACACACACACACACACACACACACACACACACACACACACACACACACACACACACACACACACACACACACACACACACACACACACAGACACAGACACAGACACAGACACAGACACAGACACAGACACACACACACACACTGCAGCATATGCGCATGTCTGAGCTCCAGGCAGTCAGCGGGTGCTTTGAGCACAAAACCCCAAAGAGCAGTGCACGTTGGACAGTTTATCAAGAACTATGGAATAGTGGAAAATGTGGAAAAGGTGACGCTTGTACAACTAAATGAATGCTTAAGTATATTTAACAATATATTGTAATTACATTACAGCATCAATGCTGTAAAAGGAACCTTATGAAATTGAAAATAGTCACATTAAGCTTTCACCCAAAGTTTAATATTGGCTGAAAAGCACTAGCTGTGCATATACCCCATTGGCTTCTTTTCAAGCATTTACAGATCTTACAGTTTCCAAACTTTTGACTTGTTGTACAGGGAGTGCAGAATTATTAGGCAAGTTGTATTTTTGAGGATTAATTTTTATTATTAAACAACCATGTTCTCAATGAACCCAAAAAACTCATTAATATCAAAGCTGAATATTTTTGGAAGTAGTTTTTAGTTTGTTTTTAGTTTTAGCTATTTTAGGAGAATATCTGTGTGTGCAGGAGACTATTACTGTGCATAATTATTAGGCAACTTAACAAAAAACAAATATATACCCATTTCAATTATTTATTTTCACCAGTGAAACCAATATAACATCTCAACATTCACAAATATACATTTCTGACATTCAAAAAGAAAAAACTAATCAGTGACCAATATAGCCACCTTTCTTTGCAAAGACACTCAAAAGCCGGCCATCCATGGATTCTGTCAGTGTTTTGATCTGTTCACCATCAACATTGCGTGCAGCAGCAACCACAGCCTCCCAGACACTGTTCTGAGAGGTGTACTGTTTTCCCTCCTTGTAAATCTCACATTTGATGATGGACCACAGGTTCTCTACAGGGTTCAGATCAGGTGAACAAGGAGGCCATGTCATGAGTTTTTCTTCTTTTAGACCCTTTCTTGCCAGCCACGCTGTGGAGTACCTGGACGCGTGTGATGGAGCATTGTCCTGCATGAAAATCATGTTTTTCTTGAAGGATGCAGACTTCTTCCTGTACCACTGCTTGAAGAAGGTGTCTTCCAGAAACTGGCAGTAGGACTAGGAGTTGAGCTTCACTCCATCCTCAACCCGAAAAGGCCCCACAAGCTCATCTTTGATGATACCAGCCAAAACCAGTACTCCACCTCCACCTTGCTGGCGTCTGAGTCGGACTGGAGCTCTCTGCCCTTTACCGATCCAGCCACGGGCCCATCTATCTGGCCCATCAAGACTCACTCTCATTTTATCAGTCCATAAAACCTTAGAAAAATCAGTCTTGAGATATTTCTTGGCCCAGTCTTGACGTTTCAGCTTGTGCGTCTTGTTCAGTGGTGGTCATTTTTCAGCCTTTCTTACCTTGGCCATGTCTCTGAGTATTGCACACCTTGTGCTTTTGGGCACTCTAGTGATGTTGCAATCTTGACAATTTTAAGAGTGCTGCATCCCTCTGCAAGATATCTCACTATTTTTGACTTTTCGGAGCCTGTCAAGTCCTTCTTTTGACCCATTTTGCCAAAGGAAAGGAAGATGCCTAATAATTATGCACACCTGATATAGGGTGTTGATATCATTAGACCACACCCCTTCTCATTACAGAGATGCACATCACCTAATATGCTTAATTGGTAGTAGGCTTTCGAGCCTATACAGCTTGGAGTAAGACAACATGCATAAAGAGGAAGATGTGGTCAAAATACTCATTTGCCTAATTATTCTGCACTCCCTGTATGTATTCTATCTAATCGCAACTTATACTGAACTTGTTTAATTTAAACAAAACACGAAAAAATAAACTACAATACGTGGTAACAGACCTGTAAGAAACCTTCTCAGACTACACAATTATTTATTGTAAAGCAGTACAGTATTGTTTTATTTTATATGTAATGTTAGTTTTTTTAAATGCTTAAATCACCTCAACCACCTAAGTCAACCACCTAAATACCATCAAACCCTGCTGGCAAAAAGCCCTCTAATTTAGCCTCTCCACACATACGTTTCTGTTTGCCAGGCGCTAGCGAGGCGGTCATGGCAGTTGGAATAATGTTGTTGGTGCGCTGGTTCAACGAGGGGGAACTAATGAGATAACAGAGCTGTGCCATCTCACCCAGTTGCCAAAGAGGCCATTATGGGCATTCCTCATCGTTAACGCCATCATAATATACACACAGATCTGCTCCGCTGCACTGATCCTAACAGCTTCATTTAAAAACACTTAAACTACTAAACCCGGGGACGCAGTTTAATGCTCTATTTGAATTAAACATTATGGAAAATCGCGAGTTGTTATTAAGTAATGATTTTGACATCTGTTTTAAAAGAGAAGTAGAAAAGATTGGCCATGGCCATGTTTGAAATAGAATGCAACTGTATGGGGCTGAGCCATATGACGATATACAGAGAGTATACGCCTGACAAATCTATGTTTAAAATAAAAAATTATAGGATGCTATATTTGTGCATTTACATTCACTTAGTCAGTACTGAAGCCAAATCTGTAGCTAATCTAACAAAGTAACTTACGATAACAGTCCAAAAATTTGTCACCCAAATTTGTATGTTAGGGAAAAATATATTTACAAAAATGGAGGAAAAAATCACAAGAAACAAAATATGTACAGTATGTTTAGTTGAAAGTTTGTGGTATTTTGCTTGAATTTAAATGTATTATCTTTCTAAATATGTTCACTGACTAAAATATTATTTTAACAAATATATTTGCTTAATAAATCTGTTTTGTTAAAATGCAACAAAATATATTACCTATAATCACTGAGAAATGGATAAAAATATTCATTTTCAAAATGGGGTGTATTCATTTGCTGAGCACTGTATATCGTACAGACTAAATAAAAGAATTGTTTCATATTGTGCTCTATCATTTATTTTGTGACATCACAAAATACCTTACAGTAATACTTTTTCATTATTTACTCTATCTATCTATCTATCTATCTATCTATCTATCTATCTATCTATCTATCCTTCCATCCATCCGCCTATCTATCTATCCAACTATCCATCCATCCATCCATCCATCCATCTGACTATCTATCCAACTATCAATCCATCTAACTATCCGACTATCTATCCGACAATCTATCTGACTAACCTTCCATCCATCCATTCAACTATCCATCCATCCATCCATCCATCCATCTATCTATCTATCTATCTATCTATCTATCTATCTATCTATCTATCTATCTATCTATCTATCTATCTATCTATCTATCTATCTATCTATCTATCCTTCCATCCATCCATCCATCCATCCATCCATCCATCCATCCATCCATCCATCCGCCTATCTATCTATCCAACTATCCATCCAACCATCCATCCATCCATCTATCTATCTATTTAACTATCCATCCATCTATCCAACTTTTCATCCATCCATCCATCTATCTATACAACTATCCATCTATCTATCTATCCATCCATCCATCCATCCATCTATCTAGCGATTTATCATTCACCTTACAGGGTCACGTAAGGTCAAGCAAAGCACAACGCATAGCTGAATACAAAGCAGTCCAGTTCTTCAGTGCAGGAAATGTGCACACTATCCATGTGTAACCACAGATAATGATCAGCTATTTATACAAACACGTAGCTTCATTTCTTTTCCCTGCCTATTATGTACACTTGCTTAAACGTCTGCATACTGTTAAAGTGTACTTTTAACAGACATAAAATACTTTAGGTGCAAACTAAACGTAATGTTTTCACACCACTAGGTTGTAACAATTTTTTAGAACATAAAATATATTAATGCTAAATCATATCTAATAACACCCTGCAGTTCAATGCAAAAAATGACAATACTGTATATTATAATGCAGTTTACATGTGCGATTATAATATATTTATCAGCACAACACAAGCACACTTCTTTAAATGACAGAAAACTAATTGTTAATATTACTATTGTTATAATTAAGCAACGATTAATCATAATGGTTATGGTTAAGCAATGATTTGACAAAAAAAGTATATTGCAGTTAGATTGTATGAAGTCTTTCAGTTTATTTTTGTGTGTTGCGAGTGATCATTTCATCAATTACATGTATCTGTGATTGCATTTTTAGGTTCATTTTATTTACACCTTGAAGGTATGAAGTTGACTGTAAAGCAAATGCACATTTAATTATAATTAAGCGTGACATTTTTTAAAAGTGTTAAGCATTACATACAGCTATTCACATCGTCAGCAATGTGAAGGGTTGGGGAAATAGAATAAATAAATGTTATTCAAAGCATAGAGTCTATTTGTTCAGGGTGTGAAAGAAACTCAAAACAAATAGTTTTTTTTTTTCATTGTTTAACAACAGGCTTTTTAAAATAAGAATAAGAAACTTGATTAGACTAGCTTGCTATTGAGTATAATTCCTCATTCCTGGCTGGATTTAACTCGAGACCATTATTAAGAACAAAATTTCAGGCAAACAGCACAAAGCACAACTGTTGTTCCACTCAGTTTTAATCACATGCTTATATCCTTGATCCCAACATTCATAAAACATGAACAAATTTCCAAAGACCTCTATTATGCTCATACAAGTACAAATTAAGCCATCATTTTAATTCTTATCATTTGAAAATGCACGCAAAACAATGCTGCCTTGAATTCTAATTCTAGTTGGAAATTGTATATACGTGTGTATATATATATATATATATATATATATACATATACACACACACACACACATTTTTTCATCATTTTAAACAGGCACACAATCACTCTTATTACAACTAACATGTTGATAATGTTTCAAAATGTGTTGTCTCGTCAGGACATTCCTTGTCTGGAATTACATTAACCACATAAAGAAAACAATGTAGAATTTAAGAGGAAATGTACAGTATCACTACGATCGCTAGTAAATCTGCTCCAGAGGGCGCTCTCGTGCGGAAACTGTTGAGAAATTGCAGTTGAGAAATCATAGTAGTGGATGTACCTGCTTTTATTGATTGAAAGTGACTAATAAACACAAACACTGAATCTATTAAATGCGGTGTTTTTACGTGCTTTCAGATCAGCCATAGATCTAATTCACAAAACGATTCTAGTTGATTTCAGAATCGTGCCGATTCAATCTTCCATGAGCTTTTGCATAGCTTGTCAGTGAACGATGACTCTGTAGTAAACGCTACATATATCACACTTGATTAATCTCGTAAAGCTGTGACAAAAAAAATCATACGAGAAATCAATTTTCAAAATTCATCATTAATCTCTCTTGAATTGATTTTGAGCTTAGATTTTAACAGAAGATGGTGTTCTAGGTTAGCTTTAATCATACACTCAAATGCTCGAGAGGAAGATCCCTTGTGCATTCGGCTGAGTCATGTACAGTGGGGAAAAAAAAGTATTCAACACGTCATGTTTTTTCAGAGGAATAATATTTGAGCAATTCCAGCGTTATGGATGTGACATTTGCAGTAAAATCTCAAAACATAAATTGACAGAGGAAGTATATGTTAACATCATATTGAAACATCTGTGTGGCGAGAGGGGGTGGCCGAGAGCCGTGGGAACGAAATGAGGCCTCGAATCCCACGGAAGGAGCTCTGGACTATAAGAGGAGGAACAATGGCAGAGGAGGACGAGAGAGGACCGGGCCTGGACATATTTTTTTACTTTTGCTTTCAGTTTGACAGCAGTCTCCGTGAGGAGCTGCCGTCTGTTTGATTTGGTTTAGACAGCAGTCTCCATGAGGAGCTGCCATCCCTTTTATTAATAAAACTTATTTAAAACTTAGTTGGTTCTCCGCCTCCTTCCTCCCGGCGGCCAGGTGGCCGTAAACATTATTACAGTAGTGCCGAAACCCGGGAGAAGTAGGGACTTGTTGTCCAGTTGCCCTCGCCTTTGACAGGGCAGGGGGCGAGTGTTTAGGAGTTAACCCGAGTGGGGAAGAAACCCGTTTGTCTGCCCAGAATGCCGGGGCGGCCCGAGGCTGGCGAGAAAAGGATCCCAGCATGGGGAGTAGCAGGGGACGCGTGGCTCACCACCGGAAAGGAAAGTGGTGAAGGGAGCCATACCAGAGAACCGGAGCAGTTGCTGCGATTCCCTGCTCCTCGCCATGCTACCACTGTAATAATGTTTACGGCCACCTTGCCACCGGGAAGAAGGAGGTGGAGAACCAACAAAGTTTTAAATACGTATTTATTAATAAAAGGGACGGCAGCTCCTCATGGAGACTGTCGTCTAAACCAAAACAAACAGACGGCCAGCTCCTCACGGAGACGTTATGAATGTGACCAAAAAAGTCTGCGAGTTTACAGTACACAACATGATTTGTAGAAATTCTGTGAATTAAACTACACAACCCAAAAGAAACTATGCTAATCAACAGGATAAGGGTTGGCTCACTATAGAACAAACATGATTGATTTTATTTGATTTTACATTTTTACATTTATAAGGAAAAAGCTTTCGTTATGGATGTGACATCTCTCCGTTATGGATGTGATGGATGTAAAATTGCCACTTGTGTGACTTTTGTAAATCAAATATAATTGTTTGAAAACATTGACAGAGACATTTTTGAATATTTTTAAAGCACTGTAAATACAAGCCTACACAAAAAAAACACAGAAATGGTTTCACTATTTTGGCGAAAATGAGATTTTTTTTTATGGCTAGGTTGACATTTTCATGGAATTGCTCGTTTCTAAAGGAGCTGTTGACATGGAATTGAACCAGATTTTGGTTAAAACCCAAACAATACAAACATTAAAAATATAACAAAACAAAAAAATTTATATATTTTAATAACAATGGAATGACACAAGGAGAAAGTACTGAACTAATTCCAGAAAACAAAGTCTGTCCACAGCAGGGCCCTGGCAGACACGCACATATTCCCTTTGGTTCCAAGAATCAGGCCCCTTCCCCGTGTGCTCAGCGCTCTCGCTGAACTCCTCCTCTGTTCGCTCCCATGGCTCCTCTACTGGTGAAGCGCCTCTAATCACCCCTATTGAGGTGGCTTAGCTAATTGGCAGGCGCTCTGTCACTGGGAACGCATCTGCTACCTGTTTGTACCAATTAGCAGATGTGAGCCACTTCAGTCCGACGCCTCCGCACATACGACAGATTCTGCAATTAGTGGCTCGTTTGGAAACAGCGCCTCAATTAACATGAGTACCCTTAATTACACATTCGCAGAAGATCCTAGCCTCTCGTAGTTCACCTTTCTCATTCATTTGTGATGAGATGAGAGAATAAACATGATGTTCAATGACACTGCAGATTTCCTGAGAGACACGCTACGTGATGGATTTATGATCACTTACAGCCAGGCTTGATTTTCTAAAGCATGAGGCGTGCGCTTACAGTCTAGTAGGGATATAAAAACGATTTCATTGTACCTGACTATCAAAGTCTGATGAATTGTTTTTATTTAACAAATTGTGGCATTTGCTTTACCCCTCATTCTTAGGGTGAGGGTTTCAATCCTTTAGGATTTAGATGAGAAGTTACAATTAGTGGTAAAGTGGGTACAGAAGAAAAAGATGGTTTTAAATTTGACAAAAACCAAAAGTATTGTGTTTGGATCAAACTTTCAATTTAAATGTAAACCACAGTTAAATGTGTCTGTAATGAGGGTGCCTATTGAACAGGTAGAGGAAATTACACTTCTTGGAGTTATTCTTGATAGTAGGTTAAAGTGGTCAAAACAGATCGATAGGACGGTAACAGTTATGGGAAGAGGTTTATTAATTATTAGGAGATGTGTAAAATTTTTACCACAGTACTGTATCTCTCAAATTGTTCAGCCAATTGTTTTTTCTTATCTAGATTACTGTCCAGAGTTATGGTCGAGTGCATCAAGTAAAGACTTTACAGTTAGTCCAGAATAGAGCTGCACGACTAATTTTACACTGCAATAGAAGAGTTAATATTATGAAAATGCATAAAACTTTAGGTTGGTTATCGGTGAAAGATAGGGTAATTGTTTCTCTGCTGTGTTTCATAAGAAATAGTTCTGTCTCAAGAGTTCCAAGTGTATTGTACTGTCACCTCTTGTATAGTAATGCTAGTCATAATTTTAACACTAGGCACGCATCAAAAGGATTTTTTTTGCTTCCTGTTTCAAAAACTAATGCAAAGCAATGGACTGTAATGTATAGAGGAATGAAAACATGGAATGAATTGCCATCAGACATTACATGCTTTGTAACAAGTAAAATGAGATTTTAAAAAATCATTTAAAGGTGCTGTACGTAAGTTTTTGACACTTCTAAAGCATAAAAATACTATAATATGTTTGCAGATATTTAAGAAACATCCCAAGTGAACATATTTGTTTAACTGAAAAACAATGCTGAAGTCAGATATTCTGCTTTGAAAATGTTTTTCCGTGCTGGAACGCTGTCTTTGTTTAGGTAAAGTTAACCCGCACAATGCCTGTTTAGACAATTATAATTCAGCACCCGGGGTTGCCTTGTTGTGAAACAGCGTATTTCATTCATACATTTAGAAAGGCTCTGAAAGCATGCGCCCGTGACCGAAAGGGTCAGTATCAGACATCGAAATGAGACAGATTCAGTTCCACATGAGGTTATTAATTATCAATTGATATAAATATTATGAACGTAAACATTAGGTGAGCAGGTTGCATTGTAACCGTGTGTCCTAACAACACGCAAGAATGTTAACGTAAAGCAAAATAAACTTGTTTTATGTTTGAAATTCAGATATTTGGACATATAACAATACAAAAAAAATTTAAATTTTGTAAATGTAAATGAACAATTTATCATTTTCAACAAAATAATATATAACTAAATGCAACTAATCTTTGTTACGCCTCCAAATGCCATAATTTCTTGTGCCCAAATGTATTAAAGGGCACCTAGGTTACCCCTTTTTCCAGATTTAAAGGGCACCTATGGTGAAAAATCTACTTTTCAAGCTGTTTGGACAGACATATGTGTAGGTATAGTGTATAGACTGGCATATTGGGGTGATATAAACACACCCAGTGCTTTTTTTTTCAATTTAACCACATAAAAACGGTGGACCAATTAGAGCTGTTTTGAGATCGACCGCAACTTTACGTAGGAGTGCGGTCCACCCGCCCACCAATATTGATTGACAGATGTGCATTACCATCTCCTCAGTATGTTGTTTCACGTCCGCCATTTTCAGCGTGTGAGTCAAAGCGACTTCACCAAAGAAACACTCTGCTCTATTTTTAGATGGAAGGCTCATTGGGCTCAACATTCACCACGTTAGCGCTCTCCTCCACGCCAGTGTTTGTAAGTTTTGGTGGGTTTGCAAACATGTGTACTTTTCATTGTGTAAACTTCAGCGGTTTGCATTTCCCGCGGTCACAGAAGCTCCGTCATCTTAACTGGGTGCAGCTGGAAAGTGCGAGCGCGTTGCCTCACGTGCACGATTCTCCATTGGAAATAACGAACTAACGACGCGCAGCGCCATGCATTTCGCGTTGTCGCGGGTGAAAGTGACGACTGTGGGGTTTGCTCACTATTCTGCCGCCTAGGTCGCCTCTATGGACGCGCTGGCCCTGCTCAGGACACTGTTCATACTTCTGCCGTGCCACAGAGCGTAATCTGAATAGTTTCATTTTAAATTACATGCGAATGTGCACGTCTGGTGTGCCGCGTCGTGGCTCTGAGCAACGCATTCGGTGTATGACGCCCTCTAGTTGTAGCCTCAAGCAGGTCATACACCAGAAGTGCCGCTCGGCGACACTCAGCGTCGCGCCACGCAGCGGCATGCATTTCTGAATTCTAAACATGTTTCTATCGGGTGACACACCGGCGCTGCAAGTGTGCGATACTTTCAACTGTCATGTGCGCGCCGTGTCGCAGTGCATCCGGTGTGTGATACCCTTCAGTCACAGTTAATTCACTGTGCTTTATTAGTCTCGGTGTAGGCTACAAGTTCGGAGCTTTAAACTAGCACACAGCTGGCTGTAAAACTATACAAAGACACATGATTCTGTACTCTCTGCTTGGTCTGTGTCTGAGTCCTACATGTACGTCTAAATGCTGGTACTCATGTTGCTTCTCTCTGTCTGCCTGTCTATTGCAATACACACAGCGGAGGAGCTCTTGGCTCCGCCCCCTTGTTAAAATACAGCGCGCGCATTTAGCTTTGCACTGTTTTTGCACGCAAATGTGACAGGATACAGGTTAATCTCCACTGCTGTATGGATATCTGTTACGTTAATGTACAAAATAAACCTGATTTAACGTCCACAAACCAGGATTGAAGCGTCTTCTTTTATAATTATACTGACATGCGGCTGTGGTGATGAAGTAAAGCTAAAGTAAATCGCTGTAATTTTTATAACATGCACAGTTTTAAAAGATTTTAAACTTGTAAAACTCACTCTTGATCACATTTGATGATGATTGATGATCATAGCAAACTGAACAGGCCTTTTATTCCCGGTTGCTTTGCGCACGTCCTGTCTTGTGGATATGATTACAAACGTTACATACGAAGACATGTTAATACGCAGCTGTTAATCAATTCGGAGGGCAGGGGGACCGCACTCCTACGTCAAGTTGCGGTCGGTCTCAAAACCGATCCAATTGGTCCACTATTTGTATGTTCTTAAATTGAAAAAAAAAAGCACTGGGTGTGTTTATATCACCCCAATATGACGGTCTATACACTATACCTACACATATGTCTGTCGAAACAGCTTTGCAATATCGATGCTGAAACGATATATTGTGCAGCCCTAGTTTCAACAAATCTAGATCAAAAATCATTTTGAATGACACAAAGTTAATATTAAAAAGCAGACATTTACAGCACCATTCTTAAAATTATTATTTAACAGTTTCTAATTACTTAAACGATATTTTAACTTGGCGACACGGTGGTGCAGTGGGTAGCACGATCACCTCAAAGCAAGGTTGCTGTTTCGAGCCCCCAGCTGGGTCAGTTGGCCGTATGTAGAGTCTGCATGTTTCTGTGTGGAGTTAGCATGTTCTCCCCGTGTTTGTGTGGGTTTCCTCCGGGTGATCCGTGTTCCCCCACAGTTCAAAGACATGCGGTATAGGTGAATTGAATAAGCTAAATTGTGTGTGAATGCAAAAGTGTATGAGTGTTTCCCAGTGTTGGGTTGCGGCTGGAAGGGCATCCACTGCGTAAAACATATGCTGGATAAATTGGCGCTTCATTCCACTTTAGCGACCCATGATTAATAAAGGGACTAAGCCGAAAAGTGGATGAATGAACGAATATTTCAACTTCAAAGTACAACTGTACTTTTTTCAGGTCAATAAACAGTTGCTGACTAATGTTCAGTTGTTACGATCCTTCAAATCAAAATAAATGCAATTCCCGTTACATGCATGTACATGTGTCCCAACCTACATTAAATCAATCATGAATCACACCAAAACAAATTTGAAGCCATATTTCACAAAGCACTTTGTCATTCAGTAAAAATTAGTGCATTGAGAGGATATGAGTAGGCCCACACGGAATCTGCGCGCACAGAAATCTGCAGATTTTTAGCCCATAATTGAGTCTATGTATTTACTTGTGTAAATGTGTGTATATTTATATTTTTTCAGTTTTTAAATTAATTTCACTATTATTATTATTATGATATAATAAATAGTAATATTACAATGTTTATATGACATGTATAATACAGTTTGTAAAGTAATTTTTTCTTTTTTTCGTAGATATATTATATGAGAGACTTGCTTTGTTTATCAAATAAGTGGCTCTAATTGGATTTGCATTGTAAACATTAAATAAATGTTAAAAATATATATTTTTTACTTAATATATATGTTTTTTTTAATTATGATACTCCTAAAATCTTTCAGCATTAATCCAGTTTTTTTTTTTTACAAAATTCTCTGAAGAAATAGCAAAAAATATTTGCAGATTCTGTCTGGCCCTAGTTGAGGGAAAATAAGCAATTTGTTTGATCAGTAAAATGCACTTAAACGACCATCTACGCATGATGATTTAACATATCAAATATTAATACAACAATTTCACAGGGTATTTGGTAAGAAAGAGAAATGAACGACAACACCAAATGACCATAAAGCCTGTACAGACAAGTGGACACACGCATCTCCTTCAGGCCCTAATCTGAGTCAGCTGCTCTCATTGAGGGGCCCGCTGTCATGTGAACCCATGTGAGTTGGTTCTTACATATTCTCAGCACAAAGATCAAGGGCTCTTTGGTCTCCCTCCTGCGCCCAAGGCATCTCATAGAGACTTTCGCATCACATGCTTCGTGAACTGATATGCTCTTTCAGACTGAAACACTGCTTTGAGAACAGCCTAGCACAGGGTTCCCATTTACTGAAGTATAGTACTGTTGATCAGAGATCAGCTGAGTCCTGAACAAGAATGCAAAACCATTTTAAATAGTGTAGCGGATGCGAACATCTATGAAGTAATATAATCTACTTCACACATGTTAACTAGTTCCAATGTATGAATTCAGTTCCTCTCAAACTCACATAGGTATAGTAACTACAGGTGTACTCCTCAAACCAGCGGACATTTTCTTCACTAATGTTTGCCAACCAGTTTTCAGTGTATTTAAAATATAGTGCCTGTGAAATTAGTTTTTGTGTCCTGTGTTTTCATATATATATTATTATATTTTAGGTTTTATCAAATGCTGTGCCACTAATTTGTTGACAACAATTAAATAAAATGGAGAACATAGTTAAAAGTTACACTGTAGGCTAACGTCTTAACTGGAAGCAGTCACGAAATGTTTACTATAACGTTTTGTTACAAAACATGTCACAAACTACCCACAGAAACATATTAAAAAGATAGAAAGGAGTTTTCAAAATGTTACCAGATGACATACCGTTTGTCCTGGAGTCCCAATGACCATCTGCATGTAATATCCCCTACCAGAGTCCCCTTTTAAATTATTAATCATGTCTAGAAAGTTAACAATCCCCGCTGGATCGGACGCCAGGGACAGTCCACTTTTAGCAGCGGCTTCATTCTTTTGCAAAGGCCTCAGGTCCAGCTGCACAGACGCGTTGAATTTCCCCGCAAATATGTTTAAAGGTATTTTAAACACTGAATGAGACTTCCAGAAGGTGAGAGAAAGTAGCAGTAGCCCGTAGAGCCGCATCTCGCCGAACTTCACGTTGAACAGCCTCTCAGCTTTGCTTCAAAGTGCACAACTCTGTCATTGATGCAGTAAGTTCCATTCTTGTTATTAGTTATGGGAACGATCTTCGGCAGAGCGTATGTGAACCAGACAGATGCCGCGGGGATATAAAGTATGTGTGTAATGTGTTCAATGGATAACTTCCTGAAAGAGCATATGACGGATATGACGAGCATATCCAAACATTCCTGCGATTAATGAGGGCCAGAGGCACGGGAGAGGGATAGACTACAACAAGGATGTTTCTCACAAGTTTGTATACAGCAGCTGTTTAAAAAAATATGTGATACTTCATGTATTTATTTGTTTGTTTGTTTATTTCTTAGTGTATTTTTTCAGTTCTTAAGAGAAACAAGCATATACCAGCTTGGAATTCATTCGTTCATTCATTCATTCATTCATTCATTTTCTTGTCGGCTTAGTCCCTTTATTAATCTGGGGTCGCCACAGCGGAATGAACCGCCCTATTATTATTATTATTATTATTATTATTATTATTATTATTATTATTA
>CAIGQZ010000692.1:5211652-5223517 GCA_903798205.1 Danio tinwini
AAAAAAATGGGTGAAAGAAAAAAAACTGGGTGGAAGAAAAAAAACTGGCTAGAAGAAAAAAACTGGGTGAAAGAAAAAAAAACTGGGTAGAAGAAAAAAACTGGGTGAAAGAAAAAAAACTGGGTAGAAGAAAAAAAACTGGGTGAAAGAAAAAAAACTGGGTAGAAGAAAAAAAACTGTGTGAAAGAAAAAAAACTGGGTGGAAGAAAAAAAAACTGTGTGAAAGAAAAAAAACTGGCTAGAAGAAAAAAACTGGGTGAAAGAAAAAAACTGGGTGGAATAAAATAAAACTGGGTGGAAGAAAAAAAATGGTGGGAGAAAAAAATGGTGGGAGAAAATAAAACTGGGTGGAAGAAAAAAACTGGGTGGTATGCGATATCTAGTGTATAAATCAGTTCATGGTTGTCTGTATATTATCTCTAATAATCGAAACAAATTGCACAATTAACATTAAATGAAAGGCTGACTCTAAACAGGAAACTGCTGGGTTTGTCACTGATATTGCAATGTTTTGTTTTGTGGTCCGCGCTATTCGCAGCATGTTTCTATATTTGCATGTGTTGAAAATTGTGAACACGAGTGTTGTCAAACTGATGAAGGGGTTTTCGCAATTTGTCATTTGAGCTTTCTTAGCTGCCATGATAATAGCATTTACAAGCGTATAATATATTAAAGAAAATATATTTTTATATGTGTATATATATATATAATTGAATACAAATAAAAAAACAGAAATGAACAAACTAGGACCAAAATATTAATATATTATAGAATATGTACTCATATACAGTAGTAATGCGCGGATGGCGGTTATATCCGCGGGTGCTGCGGATAATCCGCGGGTCGGGTAATAAAAAATTACATTATGATTAATTGCGGTTGGGTCGGGGGTCATAGCAGTTTTGGACTTTGCAGAATGTGAAGATGAGAAAGACGCCCAAAATAATGGATGAAGTGCAAGAGTACTGTGCAAACTTTCAGTTAGAGGAGTCATCAGAGGAAAATCTGCTATCATTCTGGAAGAAACAAGATCGCTTATTTACACGACTGCAGCGCCTTGCAAGGAGAAGCTTGTGCATTCCTGCAACAAGCGGTGCGCGCAAACTCTCATTTAGTGCAGCCCAAATCCAGGCACAGTAGGCTGGACGCTATTCTGTTTTTGCACAGTGCAAAGAAAAAGGCCAAGTAAACATAACATAGCTGCTGTTTAGGCTGAAGTGGCACCGCTTTTGTTATCTTTTTCCTGTATATGTAAAATCTAAATCTGCTGTTAATAACGAATGATCCACAGTGACCTATCATCTCGCTTAAAACAAAGAATAAGAATTATTAAAGTGTCGATCGGGTGCGAGTCGGGTGCGGATATTTATATCAGATAAAATAATATGTGCGGGCGGGTGGCTGGTGGATGATTAGAATGAAGGAGTGGATTCGGGTGACATTTCAGCTGATCCGCGCATGTCTAGTATACAGGGTTAGTGCTTTTTATCCCCTAGCTCTTACCTCTTTTTCTAACTTCTCTCTGCATTTAATATGTTGTTAATTTAGTTCTGCCATCGGATTGTTTATGCTCATTTTAAGCATTTTATATCCCCAGTGTGTATTACTTGAGTAACTGTGAAATTGAATCAGGCAGTGTTTCTGCTAAAAGCATGTTTAAAGATTCATCATTAGTAACTGGTAAACTCTCACTGTTGTCTGATAATGCATCCAGTTTATTAGATATGTATTAGATATTCTCATGTGCGCTTAATAACTGTGAATCTTCACTCTTTATTTTGAAGAACAGCTGCGGTCACACTTTATTTTCATGGTCCGTTTGTTGAATTTAAGTTACATTGCATCTACATGCCAACTAAGGCCGTACTCACACTATGTACAGTTGCCTTGAACCGGGCCAAAGCACGTTTGTCCACCCTTCCGTCTCCCCCGACAGCCCGCACTCAAATTACATTCGGGCCTGGGCGCACTTACGTCATCGATGATGCGCCGTTCAGTAAGCGCTCTCACTCAGCACAATGGAGATTTCTTTAATTATATCAATTAAGTCGTTTGATATGCAGTGACACAGTCTAATATTTCGCCGAACAGATCAGCCACTTTTGACGCTCATAAACAATCATAAAGTCCTTGTGTTGCAGGATTTTGGAGGTTTGCTGAAGCTGCAGCTGTCGTGCAGTGAGAGGTTTGCGTCTTTAATAAATTACTACAGTTTGCATTTATTAAAAAGGACGAATGATTAATTAATCCATATGAAACAGTCCCTTAAAAGTCACGTCTCGCTTTCAGTTTCGGGCTCAGGCACGCTTGCACTCACACTGTAAGCATACCGCGCCTGAGCCCAAGTGAACCGCGCTCAGGCCCACCTTTTCCAACCGGGCCAGGGCGGCCCAAGTGAACCATGCCTGAGCATTATTCAAAGCACTCACACTTCTCAAACGATCCGGGAAATGGGCCTGGGCACAGTTCGGATAGCATAATGTGAGTACGCCCTTAAACTCTCACTGTTGTCTGTTTAAAGAAGAGCCCCACAACAGGATTAGGCGTCCAGTTTATTAGATATGTATTAGAACTTCTACTGTGCACTTAATAACTGTGAATCTTCACTCTTTATTTTGAAGAACAGCTGCGGTCACACTTTATTTTGATGGTCCGTTTGTTGAATTTAAGTTACATTGCATCTACATGCCAACAAATTCTCATTAGATTATAAGTAGACTGTTAGGTTGAGGTTAGAGTTGGGGTTAGTGTAAGTTGACATGTAATTGCAAAGTTTCTTATAGTCAGAGTTAGGGTCTGTTGAAGGAGCAGTATCAATCAACAGATATTAAGCAGACAGTCTACTAATACTCAAATGGATCATCAATATAAATTGTTACCACAGCTGCTTATATTGTGGTAAAGTTTGTTTAATATTCACATATTCATTCATTTTTGAACAGTGAGAATTTGTAACACGCTACTTTGAATATTGGGTCTGAAATCACATGCAAGTATGACTTCATAACAATATTAGCACTATTTAATTGACTGTAAACAATGTTTTACTTTGATAGTCATTGGCTGATAATATGATTTCCCTATTTATCATTTGTAAAGAATACTTTTATTAATTTTATTTTTCCTTCACTTCTTTTGTACATGTCATCAGAAGGGGAAAGCCCCACTTGTTGGTGATGATCTCTCCCTCATTAGCATAGGATGCTAGTCTGGTTTTTAAATCTTCCACTATGCTGACACCATAGACTGTAAAAGATATGGACGTAGTATACGTGAGGCCACCCATAGGTTTCTGAAGAGTGCAAATGAAGCTACACGTAGGCGTGGCCAACCGTCGCCATTTTGCGTCATCACACCCACCAGGGGTTACCAAACAAGGTCAAAGAGGCGGTGCGTGAGCGGAGCTACAGATGGGTAAAAGTCTAGATTGGATATGCGGTTGAACGGAAGTGCGATATGCACATCAATATAGCTGCATTTTTTTATGACACTGTAAAACAATAAATAATATTTTTACAGTACTGTGACGGTTGGGTTTAGGGTTGGGGTGGGGGTAGGCGTTAAAAATACAATTTATTGGGTAATTTAATAGATAGCATAAATAATACTCTGTACAATTACTGTTTTTACATTACTTTGACGGTTGGGTTTAGGGCATACCTGCCAACACTTCCGTTTTTCCCAGGAGTCTCCCATATTTCAGACCCACCTCCCGGTTTTTCATTTCTCCCAGAAAACACCCGTAATTTCAACTCCTTCCACCGGTCCTCAGGTGTTTGGTACAATCTGTAACACTCCCTGATCGCCGGCAGACCAGGCACCCCTTTCAGTCGTTCCGCTCACTTAGCCCCTGTAAAGTCTCTGAATGGTACTGGGCACAGATACATTAAGTTATCATAGGTTAATTTAGGTTTAGGATTAAGGTGGGGGTAGATGTTAATAAAGTACAATAAATGGGAAATTTAATTAATAATATAAATAATTATCGTTAACTTCCGGCCGCAACTGTATCCGTTCTAACAACAACCATACAGACACCTACTGACTACATGTGCTTGGTTATACACTATATCAATAAAGTGTTTAGCCTTTTAAAAACACTGTTGTAATACACCGATAAGCATTGTTTTTATGACGTTTTTCTACATGAGGAAATTGCTAATTACTTTCAAATATAGTGTGTGGTAGTAAATGCATGGCTATTTATGAAATCCAGGCATACCTGGATCCCTGTAAAACTACATAACAATGTTTCAGATGACTGTTTTATAGCCTACAGCTAATCAGTCTGTCAGATTCTAGAGTGCATTACAGTTTTAATGAAAACTATAAATGATAATTTATCTTAAATAAAACAAATTATACAATTTTTAAAACAAATTATTAAAACATTTATAGATATGGCATATAAGTATATAATTTCACTCACCTGGGAAATGGAGGCAACTTGAATGATTTGTGAGCACAATTAAGTGCACAAAGCATGCCATATTGTCTAATAATTGTAGGAAATAATTCCAAAAAGCAGGTAACTTTGTAAAGCGACATAAATAATAGAAAAATACGATATATATGCTAAGTTCAGTGGCTAATCAGCTAAGGTGACATGATGTCGACCTGCGAGACCTAGCTGTCACTCAAGTGGCCACGCCCGTAATTATGTAGACAAAATATAACCTAATAAAAACAATACGGATGAGTTATTAAAAAAATCACTACTCTCCCTCACAGTTCTCATGAAGGGTAATATTAGCTATATAAACCAAAACCATCTTTTGTACCAGGCTGTAAACTTGTTTTTTAGCTGTAAAATTGGCCAATTTAGCATTGCAGTCAGTGAACGTCCGGAGTTTATAGAGTCAGCCCCCAAAGGCTAGTTCATGAATTGCAGTTTCAGCTACTTCTGTATTGGCTTCATATGGGAGAGCGGGAGGTTGTCACTTGGCTGGCACATTGGCATTTGCAGCTCCGCCCCCTCTTTTGAAAAGAGCAAAATCTCATTTGTATTTAAGTGACAGTCACTAAAATGACACAATTGGGATCAAAGTCTGAAGAGGGCAGTTTTAAAGAGTTCTAAAATATTATTTGTTGGATATTTTGAGCTAAAACTTCACATACACACTCTAGGGACATCAGAGACTTATTTTGCTTCTTGTAAAAAGGGGCATAATAGGTCTCCTTTAAGACTAACGTACTGATAATAACATAACTGTATTTTAATTTTACATGAAATATAAGCTATTTCTTTTTTTCTTTCTTTCTTTTTATTAACTTTTTTCATGAACTGTATTAAACTATAGCATTTAGCTGGGTTCTAGGTCTGGTGTAGCTGTCCATACTGCAGTGTGCATCGCTGCACACTACACACACACTGCCTGACGACCCACTCAGCTGGCAGGGTTAAGCTCACCGTCCCTGTACCTGCCAGCTTGCTCTCTTAAGGGGCATCGCCCGCTTGCCATCTCTAAGGTATCACCCTCACCCGCCATCTGCGCCCCGACAGACGCTCATACGCCACACTGCGCCGCAGCTGTTCCCAGGACAGCGGGAGGTCGAGTGGTGAAGTCTTGCTGCCACCCTCGCTGCCTCTCGGTGCCCCCTGGGGCCCAAGCCATCCTGCACTCCGCATCACAAACACCTTCTGTGATATGACTGCGAGGAGTGTTGATCACTGACTCCTAGGAACTAGAGGACATAGAGGAGAAATGTTTTGGTTGGCTGCAATCGCCAGTAAAAGTTAAACCCACTCAGGCTACGTCCACATCGATAACCTTCTGATTAAAGGGATAGTTCACCCAAAAATGAACTTTTACTCACTCAAGTGGTTCCAAAGCTTTATGAGTTTCTTCTGTTGAACACTATTTTGAAGAAATCTGAAAACCATCGACTTCCAAAATTGGAAAAACAAACACTATGGAAGTCAATGGGTACAGGTTTCCAGCTTTCTTCTGAATATCTGATATGCCTTCTGAAGAAAGAAACTCATCAAGGTTTGAATCAAGTAAAGAGTTTTTATTTTTGGATGAACTGTCCCTTTAAGTCAGGGCTGCCCAAATTGTTTCGTATACAGGGCCAAAAGCCAAATATCATTGAGAGCTGTCGGCCGAAGGTAAATATACCAAGCTACTTTATATAACATTAAAGTTGCCATAGGTAATTTCTTTATTTATTTCATAATACTTAAAAGTAAATAAAAAAACATTACTTTAAATCATATTAACTAATGCAGTTTAACATTTAAAATAATAACTTATTGCAATAAAAACATAATCACATTTATAAGACAATGGAGTTCAATGATAAATACACTAGTCAAGCAGAACCTGCCTTTGCCTTGATTTGTCCTCTATCCGTTTAGTGACGGTATGTACATTTAAAGGTGCTGTATGTAAGTTTTTGACTCTTCTAAAGCATAAAAATACCATATGTGTGCATATATTTAAGAAACATCCCAAGTTAACATACTTGTTTAACTGAAAAACAATGCTGAAGTCAGATATTCTGCTTTAAAATTTGTATTTTTTTCCATGCCAGAACGCTGTCTTTGTTTAGGTAAATTTAACCTGCACAATGCCAATTTAGCCAATTATAATTCAGCACCCTGGGTTGCCTTGTTGGAAAACAGCGTATTTCATTCATTCATTCAGAAAGGCTCTGAAAGCATGCGTGAACCTCGTGTGCTTTATTCAGTGCTAAATGCTAACAATGTGAGTTTGAATGCCGTTTTACAGGACATTTATTGCCATGTACTGAAAGCAGCAGCAGATAGTTCGCCTCAGATCAGATTTGAAATTGAACTTTAGAACTAAACACATATGAGTGATTCAGCATCTACATTTAATGATGTTAAAGAGGGTTAACATGTATTAAACAGACTCTAAACCTTACCTTCTCGTGAGCGAGTGCCTATTCTGTGCTTCTGAATGGCTGCGTTTACATTTCTGTCCTGTTTCGTCTGGTGCAAACTGTCAAATTGCTCACTGCATATCTTGTCACAAAGCGTTACAATGTTTATGTTCGTAATATTTATATCAGGGGTCACCAAACTTGTTCCTGGAGGGCCGGCGTCCTGCAGATTTTAGCTCCAACCCTAATCAAACACACCTGAACAAGCTAATCAAGGGCTGTTTCTCAATTCCAAGAACGCAGAGAACGGACTTACGTTCTTGTGGAGACCGGTCTTGCCAGGTGTCCTCGGAAGAAAGAACTCGGGAGACCACGAGAACAGAGAACGCGCCCTCTGAGAAATGAGATGCTGCGTTCTTCCTGATGGTCACGTGACCTTCACACATTTTTATTGGAAAATTATTTCCACATTACAGCATTCATACAACGATTTATTGTTTTTCCCCTTTTCAAAATATATTCTATGCATAAAAACATTATAAATATACGTTGCACAATATATATAAACAGATTATAATACGAATTTCAGCAAACAAACACCCTTAATGTGTTTATTCCTTTATTAAGATGTCCATGGTAATTTTTATATTCACCGTTTCATTTAGGGAAACTCCTGAGGTAAATAACTTACATCTCTGAACTTTAATAATAAATCTAAATAAAATGCTGCGCTTCCGACTTCCAGTCGCAATAACTTCTGGGACTTCTAGAGTGAGATCGGTGCTCAAGTTTGCATCGGTGCATCCTCGAAATCAAGAACACATCCGGGAAGTTTCACGCGTCCTCTGTTCTTGTGATCTTGAGTATTGGAACTGAACTTTGGCAGCTGATGATGACGTTACACGAGAACATGAGGACGCAAGACCGCTGAAGAACGCATATTGAGAAACAGCGAAGGTCTTACTAGGCATTCTTGAAACATCCAGGCAGGTGTGTTAAGGCAAGTTGAAGCTAAACCCTGCAGGGACACCGGCCCTCCAGGACCAAGATTGGTGACCCCTCATTTATATCATTTATATCTATTTATATATAATTTATATTATTTATATCTGGTGTCTTATGTTGCGCTTGTGTTGGAGATTATTTGCGTCTTGTCGTCATCCCCTAATTTGTGACATAATTTATGCTGGTTTTGTTGTGCTGTGTCGTTCACTATTGAAGCGAGCACTCGTCTGCATTCTCTCATTTGTCCATTGTCAGTTGATCACATGAAAGACTTTCCACTCCCATTGGTGTGTTTATGCTTGTGTATACTCCCAGCAGGCACAGGACGTCAACATGACGTCAGATTGACGGTATACCCCAACATCGTGGGGACGTTGAATTTAGTTTGGAAATAAAAATCAGGTTGACGTCAGAATCCAACATCAGGCTGACGTCAATGTTCAATGTCCAACCTAAAATCAACCGAACGTCTAATGATGTTACAGCTTGACGTTGTGTGGACATTACCACTATGACGTCTATCAGATGTTGGATTTTGGTTGCCATACCTGACAAAAGAAGTCAGTATTTGACGTCAATATGGCGTTGGTTTAAGATGTTGGCTTGATGTGGAATTTTGGTCACTTTCCAACCCAACCTAAAATCAATCAAATATCGACGTCATTTCACATTTTTTTTTGGAAGTTAAAATAAAGTTGTCCTTCATCACGATCTAAATCTAACCTATTATTAACGTCTTGTGGCATTGTGTGCATGCTGGGCTGTTTAGTATATCTGGAATTTTATGTGCTTGGCTTCTAGTGTCATTCACATTCAGCTGTACAAAACATCTTTTTTTTGCCACTTGATATTTAAAAATAAAGTTTCCTAGCATACTTTTATGTACTCTATTTGTAGCATTTTATCATCTACTGTCTTTTTTTCTCATTGTTTCCCTATAGCGGTTAACATTCACTGAAAAATAAATTGGATTCAACAGACTTTTGTTTACCAAAGTGCCTCAGCAGGACTTCCAAGGCATCATTCTTAATAAAATACAACAAATAAAAAACAAGACTTTGACACAAAACCAAATAATAAGTAAAACTGAAGTACACACCAAGTACAAAACAATGCTTCCATTCATGGTGGAAGCAGAAACAGGAAGAAACTAATATGATTTGTTTGCAAAAAAAATGTAAATAAATAATAATAAATAATATTAATAATAACAATATATAACAACTAGAACAATAAAATTCGTAGGCAAACTTTATGGTGTCTTGAAAACGCCTTGTCTGAAAGTTTGAAGTAGCTTTAAAAATTAAATAATTGTTGTAGTTTTATGAAGTTTGAAGCAGTTGGTATAGATAGAGAACTACATATTGACCTTATTCTTCATTGCAGAAGTGCGCTCGTTTTTGAGATTGTTTTAGAACCTCTGATTCAGTTGCTTATGTGAGATGCAAGTGTTTGCATGACTATACAGACAAAGCAGAATAATATAATAAGAAAATATCAGTTTGCAACATCAAGCAGCATCATTTTTAATGTTTAAAAATGAATGGACGTGATTGAGATCGGAAGTCTCGAGCCAAAATGATTCAAATGGCTGCGCCTGCTCGTACGCGGAGAATAAGGTGAATAGGTTAGCAGGTTTCTAGTGTGGGTTGGCATATTTCTTGCCAGGTGGTTGCTAGGGGGTTCTGAGTGATTGCTAGGAGGTTGCTAGGGTGTTCTGAGTGGTTGCTAGGGCTTTGCTAGGGTGTTTTGACTTTTTTAAGGCGTTGCTAGGCAGTTGCAAAGGTGTTCTGAGTGGTTGCTTGGCAGTTGCTAAAGCATTGCTAGGGTGTTCCAGGTACTTGTTAAGGTGTTGCTAGGTGGTTGCTATGGTATTCTAAATGGTTGCTATGTCGTCCACTGAGCAGTTGCTAAGGCATTGCTAGACGGTTGCTAGGTTGTTCTGAGTGGTTGCTAGGCAGTTGCTAGGATGTTCTAGGTGGTTGCTAAGGTGTTGCTAGGCGGTTGCTTGGGCATTCAGATTGGCTGCTAGGTGGTTGCTAAGGTGTTGCTAGGCAGTTGCTAAGGTTTTATAGGTTGTTGCTAAGGTGTTGCTAGACAGTTGCTAAGGTATTGTGAGTGGTTGCTAGATGATTGCTAAGGTGTTGCTAGGGTGTTGCTAAGGTGTTCTAGGTGATTGCTAAGGCATTACTGGGCCAATGCTAATGTTTTCTGAGTGGTTGCTAGGCAGTTGCTAGGGTGTTTTAAGTTGTTACTAAGGTGTTGCTAGGTGGTTGCTAGGGTGTTCTGAGTGGTTGCTAAGACATTGCTAGATGGTTGCTAAGGTGTTGTGAGTGGTTGCTAGATAATTGCTAAGGCATGCTAGGGTGTTGCTAGTGTGTTTTAGGTGGTTGCTAAGGCATTGCTGGGCCATTGTTAAGGTGTTCTAAGTGGTTGCTATGCAGTTGCTAGGGTGTTCTAAGTTGTTACTAAGGTGTTGTTAGGCAGTTGCTAAGGTGTTCTGAGTGGTTGCTAAGGTATTGCTAGGTGGTTGCTAAGGTGTTCTGAGTGGTTGCTAGGCAGTTGCTAACATAAACTACCATGTTTCTAACATAAATTAGCATGTTGTTAGTATAGTTCTAGTATGAATAAGCATATCATTAGCATGTTTCTAGTATAAACTAGCATGTTGTTAGAATGAATTTAGTATGAATTAGCATGTTGCTATGTATGTTTCTAGTATGGATTAGTATATTGCCTGAATGAATTGGTGTTATTAGTATGTCCAATTTAGACAATGGCAGTTTTTATACAATGGAAGTCTATAGGGCAGTTGCTAAGGTGCCGTACGTGGTTGCTAGGGTGTGGCTAGTAAGTTAAAAGGTCATCAGTGATTGGCAGATTGGTAGTCTGAGTTAAATGAGCATAACCTTCAGTCTGTATGACAGTCTGAGCAAAGTTATGAGGTCACAAAATTTGGTCCAATGTTAAGTCAATGGGAATTTTACGGCTGAGTTTTTGGAAAACTGTAGGTCAGATCAGTTGGAAAAGATATAGCAACCCGATTCAGACCAGTGGCGATTTGGTGTTAGTTTGGTGGTTGTAGTATGAACAGTCTAGGAGGAGATGCGTATAGAAATTTGTCTCAGAAGAAGAAGAAGATGGAAGAATATTAGGTTTACAGTATGTGTAACAGTATGCTGGTTTGCTCAAGCCACCATAATTAAAACGTTAAACGCGTTTTGTATTTCTTTAGTGTTTGACAATTAAAATTAAATCATCAGCAATTGCATAAGCTCATATATAACAATGTTAATGCTACTACTGCTACACTCAACATGATATTTGCTGCTTGTTCAAAGTGCTTATTTAAAATGAGCTGGATCAACACAATTCATGAGTTTTTTGGGGGATAACTTGATTGTTTTATGAATTCAGTCCACTTAAATTATTAAAAAGAATTAAGTTAACGTAACTGATTTGTGTTGGGACAACATGAAGGAATTGTGTGGAACCCTGCATTTTTTTTTACAGTGTACTAATAATAAGAATAATTGTAAAAAAGATTAGTCCAATAAAGCTTGTGAATTTGACTGCTCAGCTTCACAACTCAATCCAATACCGGGTTGCAGTGTTGCCTAGTAACGATGGCACACAACTGACCTTATCTCGTGCGGTCATAAAAATGTATGAAGTCCCCCCTATTTTCCTTCCTCGGTTCTCTATTCCCCGCTCTCCATGCACAATCACTCGCACGCAGCCAAGGGCAAAGCACACTATGCATTTTCTTATTCCCTACTACAGCACTGCTATCGTGTGTGTGAGAGAGTGTGTGTGTGTGTGTGTGTGTGTGTGTGTGTGTGTGAGTGTGAGTGTGTGCGTGCGCTTTGCCTGGGAGCTCCCTTGTTTCATTACAGGCGTTGTTATCTGAACCAGAACACTGTCTCACAACACACACTGGGTAGGAGGGAGCAGATCACATGGTTTAAATTTAACACACACACACACACACACACACACACACACACACACACA
>CAIGQZ010000692.1:5227932-5255432 GCA_903798205.1 Danio tinwini
AATAATAATAATAATAATAATAATAATAATAATAATAATAATAATAACAAAAATAAAACATTTAAATTTAAGATAAAATAAATAAATACAAATAAAAAAGCATCAATTTATATGGCTGTATTGTGATTTAGAATTAATAATTTGTTCATTCATTGATTTATTAATCTGTTCATTCGTTCATTTCAATTAATTTAATTAGACTTCCATCCCATTCACTTACACATTGATTAGATTGTATCAATGTACAAATACACAATTTATTTATGTCTATAATGCAAGTATATTAAATGAACAACACCTATTACCGCACATTTGACATGTATCATACATTTCATTTGTAGAAAATTACAGAAAAGTGTACTCAGGCTAATAATTTGCAATATCAAATACCAATAATTTCATATGATTTCTCTAATAATAGTGTATAACTGAAAGAATGATTAGTAGAATTCCCAGTGCTTCATTTATTGCTCTGTAATGATGCTGGAGTGTGCTAAAACTGAAAGAAAAAACAAAACAAAACACAAAGCGCGCAGCCCTGTTCTGTTCTTGTCACCCCAACCCCGCCTTCCCACCACTCCCTCAACATTTCCCTCTCTCTCCTCTTCTCATTCTAGCATTCTAACCCTCTCAGTGCCCTAGTTTAGTACTTCAAGGTTGGCCACATATATTCTAGCCCATGCCTTACGGCCAGCCAATGACAGGCGAGCAGCGGTTGCAGTAGAAGGGTGGAGCTGTGGTGTCATACAGCAGCTCAGCCAGTGGCCAGTGGGATGCGAGGGGCTGCTGCTGCTGCTGCTGGTGGATGGATAGGTTATGGTGTGTGTGTGGAGGGGGTGTTTGGTCGCTGCCATGGGTGTGTGATTCTTGTTTTAGTGTGGCAGGTCACATCAGGGAAGAACCTGAGAAGAATAGATGGGATGCGTGTGCAAAACAGCAGACATTACAGAGGTTGAGAGCAGAACTGGCTGGTTCATGCTACTTTTTTCGGGAAAATGCTTGGTTGTATGCAAGAATACCATTTTAGAATTTAGCATTAGATGTAATACTCCTTGTAATTCTTATAATTAAGTTTATAATATTTAACAAAAAATGAAACAGTTACATGAATTAAATGTTAGAAATATATTTAAAACTAATTATTTAATTTAACTTAAAAGTAATAGTGAAAAAAACATAGCTTTAAATAAAAACTCTGTAGATTAATAATAAAAAAATGCTTTTCCACACTGAGAGTAGAGTCTTTGTTCATATTTTAAGCAAAATATAATTTTTTTAATAATAATAATACATATATAAGCAATTCCAGCGTTATGGATGTGACATAAATAAATTCACATAGAAAGTATAAGTCAACATTATATTGACACATCTGTTTATATTTTCCAAAACAACTAACCAAAGAGTTATGTGATCAGAAAAATATCAATTTGTAAACATTTTTTATACTTTCAATGAGGAAAATAAACATGCTTTATGGATGTGACAAAAGAGTTTGTGAGTTTACAACATACTTTGTAGAAATTCTGTCAATTAAACTGCACAACCCAAAAGAAACAATGCTAATTAAACAGATGTGAGTCGGCTTACTAAAGAACAAACATGATTGATTTTATTTAATTTAATATTTTTGCATTTATAAGGAAAAAGTGTTGTTATGGATGTGACATTTTTCCGTTATGGATGTGACAGCTGTGAAATTGCCACTTGTGTGATTTTGGCAAATTAAATATAATAGTTTTAAACACTGACAGATACATTTATGAGTATTTTTAAAGTACTGTAAAATATTTGCCTACACAAAAAAATGTAGAAACGGTCTATTTTGGTGAAAACTTAATTTTTTTCATGGCAAGATTGACATTTGCATGGACTTGCTCACACACACACACGTGTATATATATATATATATATATATATATATATATATATATATATATATATACACAGTTGAAGTCAGAATTATTAGCCCTTCTGAATTATCAGCCTCTCTGTTAATTTTTTCCGCCAATTTCTGTTTTACGGAAATATTTTTTTTCGGCACATTTTTAAATACAATAGTTTTAATAAATTAGTTAAAATCAACTAAATTAGTTTTTTTTTGTTTCTCTTGATTTTTCCTGATTACTAAAATCTTATTTAATATTTTCACCAACATATTAATTTGGGTGGGCAAATTTTGGACCATTATATCAAGTTATTTTCTTAAATTAGTTCCAGTTTAGGCTTTGGCACTGACAAATGGTATATGCACAGATATATTATTTTTAAAGCATCCTATAAAACATATTAATTTAGAAGAGAGCTCTGTAAAGGGTGTACTCGCTTATGCTGATCACTGTATAATGTACATTGCCTGTCCAAAAAAAAAAAAAAAGTCACCTCCTGGATTTAACTAACAAATATTATATCTTGAATATCCTATTCAATAATTACTCCTCATTATTAATAAAGGAAAGGTAGCAGGACACCATCTTCTTTGAGCAAGAAATGAAAAAAATCTTGAAAGATCAAGATCAATGATCACTTAAGCGTCTGATGAAATCAATTACATTGAAAATAATATAAAAAATTTAACAGTACAACTCAAAACTATGTTTAATAGTGAAATTAAGAGCGTTTGTATGCACTGTGCGAAGGGAATTTAAGAGATTGAGATTAAACAGCTGTGTAACTTTAAGAAAACCACTGATTACTGAGGCTTATTGGGGGAAAAGACTTAAATTTGCTAGGAAGCATAGACTCTACTGCAATAAAAGAAGACCATGTGGTCTAATGGGTCTAGAGTGATGGGCACATCAGGGTAAGAAGAGAGGCAGATGAAGTGATGCACCCCTCATGCCTATCATACAAGCCCATGGAGGCAGTGCTGTGAATTGGGGATGCTGTTTGTCAGGTCTCGGTTTAGCAATGTAACGTGCCCGAAGAATGAGGTCAGCTGACTATCTGAATATTCTGAATGACCAGTTTTGTGTTTTTTTTTCTTTCTTGATGGTGCAGGCATATTCCAAGATGACAATGCCAGGATTTATCTGGCTCAAGTTGGAAAAGAGTGGTTCAAGGAGCTTCCTCGAATGTAAATCATTTTTACACACTGATTGGCACACACAGAGTGTAGACCTTAACCCTGTTGTGAATCTTTGAGATGTGCTGGAGAAAACTTTGTGCAGTAGTCCGATCTTCCTGAAAAATGAATGCAACTCTGGATGGGAATAAATGTTGTGACTTTGCAGAAGCACATTGGAACAATGTCATGGTGAATGCATGTGATAATCAAAGCTAAAGGTGGTCCAACAAAATGTATATACAGTTGAAGTCAGAATTATTAGCCCTCCTGAATTATTAGCCCCCATTACATTGCCTGTAATGTATGCCTTCTCATATATGGCCCCTAAACTCTGGAATAGCCTTCCTGACAATGTCCGAGGCTCAGACACACTCTCGCAGTTCAAAACTAGATTAAACACCTATCTTTTTAGCAAAGCATACACTCAGTGCATTACATAGCGGTATGACACGTGATGTGTCCCACACAGGATTTTTCTTCTTGTTTTTAATACACTATGAACAGCAGCTACGCTAATTATTCTCCTTATTCTCTATTTCCACCTGGGGGTACTCATCCCGAGACTCTCAGACTATGCAGCGCCACTGATGCGATCCAAGACCAGCGACGAGATGATCTCAAGGTTTGGTCACACTTTATTTTGATGGTCTGTTTGTTGAATATAAGTTATATTGCAACTAATTTTATTAGATTACAAGTAGACTGTTGGGGTTAGGGTTGAGGTTGGGGTTAGGTTAAGTGTAAGTTGAGTACTTGCAAAGTTTCTTATAGTCAGTTAAATGTCTGTTGAAGGACTGTTAAATGTCAGTATCAACAGATATGAAGCAGAAAGTCTACTAATACTCAAATGGACCATCAAAATAAAGTGTTACCCAAGGTTTTCATAATCTTGGACCAGGCCGTGTCCTGAGCAGCTGCTGTGGTGGTCATGGAAGAGTGGAGAGCATAAGACAGACGACAAGGACAGACGAGTCTTCGCTGAGGTCCAGCTTCCTGCGCCTAGACTGCAGCTCTGCACAAGACGTTTGGCCATAGGAGAAATGGTCGTGCCCAACTGAGCCTGGTTTCTCTCGAGGTTTTTTAAATTCTTCACTTTCGCCAATTGGTGAAGTTTTTTCCTCGCCGCTGTCGCCACTGGCTTGCATGGTTCAGGATCTGTAAAGCTGCGCATCGATGGAATTGCTCTTCAGTGTTTGGACTCTCAGTAGTGATTATTAAACCACACTGACCTGAGCTAAACTGAACTGAACTTAAACACTGAAAACTGAACTGACACTGTTTCAATTCACTATATTCTTCTATGTGAAGCTGCTTTGACACAATCTACATTGTATAAGCGCTATACAAATGAAGATGAATTGAAATTGAATTGAATGTATATAGGGCTGCACGGTGGTGCAGTGGATAGCATGTTTGCCTCACAGCAAGAAGGTTGCTGGTTCGAGCCTAGGCTGGGTCAGTTGGCATTTGAATGGGTTGGTGTGGGTTTCCTCCGATATGCTGTACAGGTGAATTGGTAGGCTAAATTGTTTGTAGTGTATGTGTGTGAATGAGTGTGTATAGATGTTTTCCAGTGCAGCTTGAAGGGCATCCGCTGCGTATAACATAAGTTGGCGGTTCATTCCACTGTGGCAACTCCAGATCAATAAAGGGACTAAGCCGAAAATAAATGAATAATGTATGTAACGATGCAGCGCCTTTGTCACTGCTTATTAGTATGCTATTATGAAATATGTTGCATGCTTTATTTTGGGTAAGAAGGACTTATTTCAAACACTCGACTGGAGCTATGAAGTGGGTTTTAAGTAAAAACATCATCATATGTGGGTTTGCATGTGCTTTCAAGTTTAACATTACATTATTAGTTCACAGAGAAGCTTCGCAAATAGCTGTCAATATCACAGAATGATTCATTGTGATTTGATTATTGCATGATGATATTAAAATTTACTGTAAAAAACTGGCAGCTGTGGTTGCCAGTATTTCACCATTAGAAATAAGGTACAAACCATAAAACTTCAAATTTTTACAGTAAACTACCGTATTTAATTAATTTATAGAGGTAATATGTCTGTATTTTGAATTACCAACATCCAGGGCCGGCGCGTCCATAGAGGCGATCTAGGCGGCCGCCTAGAGCGGCATAATAATGAGGGCGGCAAACGCGCCCCGCCGCCCAACCCAACGTACTGACTTTCATCCACAACATCAACAGAACACTTGCATGACAGGGGTCTGGCATAATAGTGAGGGCGACAAACGCTCCCCGCCGCCCAACCCAATGTACTGACTCATCCGCAACATCAACCCCCGGTCCTCACTTTATGAACTGGTCAGGTTCGTTTTCACTTTCGGTTGAGGGCGGCGTGCTAGTCCATTGCCTAGAGCGGCAGTTCGGCTTGCTCCGGCCCAACATCTGCCAACATCTACACATCTTTTGTTACACAGATAGACATGCTAACACAGCCATATGCAGGAGGTGATGACATTGTTACATAATGAACCATCACAAACAAGTTTTCCCACAAGCAGAAAATTGTAACAGTATAAAAAAGGTGCTCAGTGTCATTCACACAGCTACTAAATGCCAGTACGGTAACACATAAAATTAAAGTCATATAATAAACATTGTTTATCAACATTAGATGTAACATAAATCTCTATTGTACATTACTGATGGGGAAACAACTGAAAAGATCCATATGTCAACAATAAGCATAAAAAGTGATGTGCCATGCAGGGAATTCTGGAAAAGTCAATTTACGATTATTCACTGTAGGGTCACGAAACACCAAAACATGTTTTTTGAGCTGTTGACAGTCATATATGTGTCCCACACTGCTATAAACATTATAAAGACACATATATGTCACTAAAAAGTGAAAATTGCTATTTTGAGCAAATTCGATCTTCCAGTTTGAAACGAAATTTTGAAGCTGCATCACGGCGATTAGATACTTGTGTGTATTCCAGCGTGTACAGTGGATGTCTGTACCAGCGAGTGCATCATGACGTCTCTGAGTGTGCGGCATCAATTCATGAGAAAGACTTGGTTCAAACCGATCAGCGCGCTCTATTGTGTATGCGGTGCAACTCCATTAATATGCATGACAGCTTTGAAGACAAAACAAGTGAAAGAACGAGAATTTGGAGAGATAGGTCGTCAGTGTTGCACTTATTATTGTGCCACAATGAAGGTTTTGTTTGCATTTCCCCGCTATGAGAGCGCAGCTGGACTCACGTGTGGATTACAGTGCACATGACAGAAATGCGTTTGTAAGGAACATTTTTACCCGAGAGCTTTTCGCATCTGGAAATGATGAAATCCGGATTTGCCGCTCGTCTCCTTTTAAAAAAGACACGGCTCCAGTTTGTATAGATTGTCCTGTGTCTACAGATTTGGTAAGTGTGTGTGAGATCAGTGCTCTTTGTTTGATCATTCAGATGGCAAAGTTAGTTTGTATCGTCAGCAGTGCTCTTTCAGTTTTTAAAGACATACCTTAGTCAAAATGATTTAGTATGTTAATATTACTGCAATATTATAGTACAATATTGACTGAAAATCAATAATAGACTGAAAAGATCCGCTGTAAATGCTGCTCTCTGAATGTAAACATGTAAACGCCACAATCAAACTACTGTCGTGTTGAATTTTCGCCACATTTTGTGACTGGATAGACACATTGCTTTCTGACTTTAAGTTACAGAGAAATGCAGAGAATTTTTTTCTCCCATTCGCCGTGCGGTATCAAACATTAATTAAAACTCCACTCTCCAGCAGTTCCTCTCGTTTGTCACTGGGGACATGCAGGAATTATATGAAAGTGTCAAACTGCAGTTAAAGTCGACAAATTAATAATTTGGCAAATAATTTGATTTCTGATGTCCATGTAAACACAATCACTGTCTTTCTCCCCTGCATCTGTGTGTTTGTTTTGCCTCCAGTGTTGCCAGATGTAGCTGAGTTTTTTACTCCCACAATCGGATTCAAAACCGCTCAAGTGGGCGGGAAACTGCCCAATCTGGCAACACTGTTTGCCTAGCCTCTATGAAAATCATCGCGTGCCAAAATGGAAACTCCCATATTTGCCAATCCTTCCCTCTTTCCCTCCCTCAACACTCCCACCTAAACAGAGCTGGACATGCCTACTTTCCTGACTTTTTTCCAAACTAGAG
This sequence comes from Danio tinwini, assembly GCA_903798205.1. Lineage (NCBI taxonomy): Eukaryota > Metazoa > Chordata > Actinopteri > Cypriniformes > Danionidae > Danio > Danio tinwini. The sequence goes on from CAIGQZ010000692.1 coordinate 5,235,176, forward strand.
GTGTGAAAGCACCCTGCTGAGACAGGGGGGTTTCATGGCCCATTAAGGCCCCGTTTACACTAATGTGTTTTCATTTTTAAACAGTGTTTTAGATCAAAAACGATCCGCGTCCACACTAGCATTTCATCTAGCGTTTCTAAACTTATCTCCGTCCACACTACTCCACCAAAAACGTATATCACGTGACCATTTGCGCACTCTGGGCGTGCACGTCCAAGTATAAACAGGAAGCATGTGTCTCGCTCTGCATTTGGTTATTGTTAGTCAACAAACGCTGGTTGAATGATAAACGCGAGCGATTAGCAAGTGCTCGAACTATAGCTTGCCTCTTGCGAATATATGCAGCTGCTGTAGTAAAAAAGGCAGAGTTTAACTGCACAATGGCGCCTAAAACGGACAATAGTGCAAACAACGCTCCCATTTCTGTGTCCATGTTGTTGTTTACAGTGAAGGCTGGTCTGCCGTCTTCCTGTAGTGTTATAGTCGTGTGATAGGGGCTTGACAAATAAGGGAAGGATACGCAATGATCCAAAAGCCCCAATCAGGTAGCGAATGTCTGCAGCCACGCCTCAGTTTTCAGATGTGTCCGTTTTCCCCCATCCACACTGAGACAGAGCAGCAGCGTTTTAGAATGAAAACGACCTCTCCAGCGTTTTCAAAACGCTCCGTTTTTGGGGTTCAAAAACTCCGGCGTAGTGTGAACGGATGGCGTAACCGTAGCAAAACTTATGCGTTTTAAAACGAAAACGCATTAGTGTAAACGGGGCCTTAGGAAACATACTTTTAACCAGGTTATGGATTTTTACTGTAGCATTTTTACCGTTTTTTACATGTTGATATCACAGCCATTTTTTACAGTTGGCAGAGAACTATGGCTCTGTTTCGTAAACACTGCTCCATCTGAACACACGTGCTGGAGATTCACAGCTGATTACAGAGCCAGCTTTATAGCATATGATCACATTTATAATTCAGCCCTATTTATGCTTATGGTACACCGCAGTCTATTCTATCCCATCACAATTTAATTTTGTTCATTTCTCCAGAGTTTATGGCATCTCTTTCACAGTTAATGCTGCAAATTCAGATCATATCAGCTTAAAGATTGCAATGCAAGTCACAGCAGAAACTCAATGGTTGCAATAATACATATATAACAGTACTTAACTAATTCCAGTTCCGAACTATAGCTCAAATCATGTGGCATCCAGGGGAACATAAGTCACACATTTCACCTTTGAACAAAAACAGTATTCCCAATTAATCTAATGGAATGCCTCCTCCCTATTCATGAAAGGACAAAGTCAGATTTTAGAGACCCTTCTCAATTAAATGATCTTATCACAACAGATTTTGAGCTGACTTTTAGCTCAATAATGTTACAGACTGTCTCTGGCCTGTCAGCCCCAGTCAATCTGCCCTTGTCCAAAAGGTCATCTCTCTCCTACAAGCACAAACTCCGCTCTAATACGCAGAGCATGTCTGTAAGACTTAAAGAGGTAGTTCACTGAAAAAAAAGAAAAAATCTGACTTTATTTACTCTTATTTATATTTTAACCAACAAGCCACATACTGTAAGCCAGGGGTTCCCTAACTTTTTAGCCCTTGACCCCCAAAATAATAATGCCAGTGACACACGACCCCCAATATCCTCTGAGGTAGTTATTCATTCATTTATTTTTTCGGCTTAGTCCCTTTATTAATCTGAGGTGAATGAACCTTCAAACTTATCCAGCACATGTTTTATGCAGCGGATGCCCTTCCTGCTGCAACCCATCTCTGGGAAACATCCATACACACTCATACACTACGGACAATTTAGCCTACTCAATTCACCAGCACCGCATGTTTTTGGACTTGTGGGAGAAACCAGAGCACTCAGAGGAAACCCATGCGGACGCAGAGTGAACATGCAAACTCCACACAGAAATGCCAACTGACCCAGCCGAGGCTCGAACCAGCAACCTTCTTGCTGTGAGGCGACAGCACTACCTACTGCGCCACTGCATCGCCCTGAGGTGGTTATATTTATATAAACCTTGCACACAACAGCGCACACATACTAATAGGCCCACGTCTATTCATTGTTTAATTTTGGAGACCGCCACTCGAAGACCGTCCTCCATGATCAGTTGTTGATGTATGTGAGTTCCATAAAGGAGTCAGAAAGTTTAACCTGGTGTCATAAAATCAATGTGCTGTGTCTTTAATATAACGCAATCACCCCAGGGTCGAAAGGCTGATGGCTTTTTATTTGCATGTTGTTTTTTAAATGTAACTATTAACTACTTTTTTCTTTTGTAGTATATGGATTAAATATGGTAATTGTAATAGTTTAATAAAATGAATTAGATTTTTGGAAATCACCAAGCCACCCATGATATGAGCAATATCACACGAGTAGCAGTGCTATATGGCTGTATATCAGCACTGGTGGGAGGCATGTGCGGGATGATATACAGCCATATCGCACTGTTACTCGTTTAATATTGCATTTATACAACAGTTCGACGGCACAATCATGTATATAAAAAAGAAAATCAAACACGGAAAGTCTAAAAACCCTTTTGTATTCGGAACTACTTTCTTCCACCATTCATTCACATCTGCAGCTGACGTCAAAACAGCAGAAGCTGTTACTAACTCACCAGCGTCACTTTAGAGCGAGTATTTGAATGATTCTCAAGCGTAATGTCTGAAGTGATGACAAAACAGGTGATTTTGCTGACATTTTAGGATTATAAGGCTGAACGTGACATGAAATGCCATCCGTCTACAGAGATATCTCCCTACAGTATTACAGTCTACAGCAGGGGTGTCTAAACTGGGTCCTAGGGGCGCGGTGTCCTGCATATTTTAGTTCCAACCCCAATTAAACACACCTGAACCAGCTAATCAAGCTCTTTCTAGGTATATTAGAAACTTCCAGGCAGGTGTGTTAAAGAAAGTTGGAGCTAAACTAAGCAGGACACTGGCCGTGTAGGACCAAGTTTGGACACCCCTGGTCTACAGTATTTCTCTGTTGCAATCGGGATATCACAATAATTAACCCCGAAAAAAGCAGCGCAATCACTACCAGATTGCCGTTGTGTTTGCGATAAGGAAAAACGCTAAACACATACTGGCATTTCTTCTTTCTTTCTGCCAACACAACACACAATCCTGATATGTGAGTCCCATCTTACACTCAATACACTACAATTATATGGTATAAATACAGCACTACAACATACAAAAGAGAGAGATTGACTTAAAATATTACTTACCTGTTTAATAATGATTTGATCAGCTGTAGTTAGAAATTACACAACGTCAACCGTCTTTGGTCTTCTCACTATGACTTGCAGTCTTTCAGGAATTATAAATATTTTAAAATAGGCACTATCCTTATAAATAAACTGCATAGTTGTAATCTAATCAACTACATTCTCGACAAAAAACTTCAAAAGTACATTATTGCCCAACAGCAGCCATATTTTTCAAACTGTAGAGTGTCCTCTGCTTGTTGCTGTATGTGAGCAGAGTAATACACAAGGGTGAAGGGTGAAGAGGCGGTATGAGTGCTGTTACTGGCAGAATATTGCACGGCTATCAACCAATCAGATTCAAGAACCAGACAGAACTGTTGTGTACATACAGTTGAAATCAGAATTATTAGCCCCCCTGTTTATTTTTTTTTCCAAATTTCTGTTTAACGGAGAGAAGAATTTTTTAACACATTTCTAAACATAATAGTTTTTATTAACAAATTTCTAATAACTGATTTATTTTATCTGTGCAATGATGACAGTAAATAATATTTGACTAGATATTTTTCAAGACACTTCTATACAGCTTAAAGTAACATTTAAAGGCTTAACTAGGTTAATTAGGTTAACTAGGCAGGTTAGGGTAATTAGGCAAGTTATTGTATAATGATGGTTTGTTCTGTAGACTATTGAATAAAAAATAGCTTAAAGGGACTAATAATTTTGACCTTAAAATTGATTTAAAACTATTATAAACTGCTTTTATTCTAGCCGAAATAAAACAAATAAGACTTTCTCCAAAGAAAAAATATTATCAGACATACTGTGAAATTGTCCTTGCCCTGTTAAACATCATTTGGGAAATATTTAAAAAGAAAAAAAATCAAAGGGGGGCTAATAATTCTAACTTCAACTCTAAGGCCCAATCCCAATTCTACCCCTTAGCTCTTCCCCTTCCCCCCACCCCTCGTTTTGCGCGCTCCCGTAAAGGGGTAGTGGTGTCCCAATTCTCTTTAGCTTGAAAGTGTAGGGGTATACACCCCTTCGAATGAAGATTTTTCAGGAGCACACTTGTTACCATGGGGTAAGAAAATTTCCCAGAATACACCTGCTACAGTGAGTTTCGCTGCACCCGGAAGTAAGGAGAGCCACAAATTAGTATTTTTTGTCATTATTATGAATTTTTACAACAAACAAACACGTTTTAATATATTCATAACTGCGTTCATGTTTTACCATCATGCTTTTATAAAAAAAACGCTAAAATATAAACTAAATTTTGCGATCTATAATCCCTAATAATAACTCCTATACAGCAGTCCCACAACATTTTGACACTTGATGACACTCAAATACCCTGTCAGAAAAGTCTAGTGGCTGAGAATGAGCGTTTTACAGTGTCTGCTATAATGTTAATGTTGTTTTTGGTGTGTTTACATAGATGAATATGGCCCCTGTGTAAATACACAGTATAGTTATGATCTTATTGCATGAACATAATATATGCCTTCAGTGATTTCCTGAAGATAAATACCAAAAACTAACACAACTGGAATAAGTACAGCAGTCGCCATCGTCTGATCTCATATAAAGCAAGAGATTGCGATGACATATGATGACGTGTGCAGGTGTTGTAGTGCTGTCCCAATTCTTTGGGGTATATTTTGAAGCCCTTCCCCTTCACACTCGTTTTTAACGCCCCATTCACACGGGGCTTCAGCGTCAACACTTGACAGAGGGTGTGTCTGAAGCTGAGGCTGACGCGATCGTCATAGCAGCGTCAGCCAATGAAATTAGTCAGCAATAGGCCACTGTCTGAGCTGGTGCATTTGCATACAGCGATCTTATTGGCTGACGCTTCCATCGCCGCTTGAAAAGTTGAGCAAGTCCCAACTTTTGCAGAGAGCAACGCCACTGAAGCTGCGCTGACGGATCCACAATGCAGTTCGGCAACGCCTGATGTCACCCATTCAAAGTGAATGGGAAGCGTTGAAGCTGACACCCCGTATGAATGGGGCGTAAGGGCCAAGGGGAAGAGGAAGGGGTAGGGGTACAAAAATAGAATTGGGATTGGGCCTAAGTCTATGTCAAATTTACCACATGTTGGATTGACTGTCATTTTAGAAATGTCAGCAATAAATTTGCAATTCATTCAAGTCAGATGTAATACTGAAAACAAATGCAAATGTGAAAAATATAATTACGATGCCATTGTACAGTAGACCTGTCTTCCTCGTGTGTGTTTTCATCATGTGACCATCCCCATGTGCTCCTTTGTTCTAGTTCCCGCCATCATTATGTTCATCACCTCCACCTGTGTCTCACCCCTTTATGCAATCTGTGTCATCATCTCCTGTGTATTTAAGTTCCTGCATTCTGTTTGTTCCTCGTCCGGTATTCTTGTTCTGTTGATGTCTGGCTTCACACCATGTTCTTCTTGCGTTGATCTCCGTAAGTGTTGTAAATAAATATACGTGTTTTGATAATCCTGAGATCCCGTGCCTTCCTGTTGTGAAACCAGGTGTTACAAGACTAAACTACTATATTGTTATTTTTATACAGAATGGGATAGGCAAAAATACATTGAAATGTATTTAAAAATAAAATCCAGAAGCCACAACAAGTATCAAAATAAAATACTATATTTTGTATTTTAAAATACTACAAAATTCTTTTAAGATGGAGGATGAAATTTCTTTGCAAACCTTCTATCAATACGCATATTCCGTCAGTCTCTTCACCATTAAATTAACTTAGGCATTGTAAAATAATAAACACACGTGGCTGTTGTCATGCTTTATCTCGGCCAATTGTGTAAAATTGGTGTCGTCGTCACAGCTCCAGCAGTTGCTCTTCAGATACCGCACCAGCTGAATTAATCGTCTGATCTTGGAGAGCTGTCGCGGTACTTTAATGCCACATGTGACAGTCACGTGGTGTCAACGCAGCATCAATGCGGACAACATTTCTAAGCGGCATGCACCGATTTAAGACAGATTTCTATCGATCTGCACAGCGCTGCTTGAAGTCGAACGCACCTATTGTCTCGACCCTTAATTGTGCTGCTAATTAGGCTGGCTTGTCAAATCCTATTTAAACTTAGTATTATTATTATTATTATTATTATTATTATTATTATTATTATGAATATTCTTTTTCTGTACTGTACTGTATCTCCTCCTAGGCCTTTAAAGCTAGGACCATCAAACTTGGGTCAGACCTCTAGACTATTCTGACTCTAGTTGCTCTATCTGTCTGTCTGTCTGCCTGTCTGCCTGCCTGCCTGCCTGCCAAATTCTAAGATGCTACTAAAATCCCAATCATGCTTGCAACATGCTACTCATATGCTTATCATGCCAACGACATACTAATTCAACTGGAAACATGCAAATTACATGCTAATTTATACTGGAATCATGTTAATAACATACTAATCATGCCGGAATAATGCTAACATCATGCTAATTCATGCTGAAATCATGCTAACAACATGCTAATGCCAATAACATACTAACCCATAGTCAAATCATCATAATAACATGCTAATTCACACTGGAAGCATGCTAACAGCATGCTAATCCATGCTAGAATCATGCTAATAACATGCTAATCCATGCTAGATCATGCTAATTCATACTAGAATCACGCTAAAATGCTAAATTCATGTTGGAACCATGCTAACAACATGCTAATTCGTACTAGATTTGTGTTAACAACATTCAACATTGTAGAATCATGCTAATAACATGCTATAATCATGCTAATAATATGGTAACCATGTTAGAATTATGATAACAACATGCTAATTCATACCAGAAACATGCTAACAACATGCAAATTCATGCTAGAATCAAATTAAAACTAATTAAAAACAAAAGCTTATTCATGTTTAGTTAATTTCATCCATCCATCCATCTTTTCATACTTTTTTTTTCAACTGTTTTAAACTAAATAAACTATTACCAACAGGCTTTCTCAAGCCAGCCTCAAACTTTGTCTCTACGAACTTTAATAATCTAGTTGTAGCTAGACAAGCACATAAAAATACTTATCATGACCAAATAAAAACAAGAAATAACACGAAGACTCGTGTAACTTTTAAAGAAGAGACAACTATGCAATATCCTGTGTGTATTTATGTAAATAAAATGTGGTTTATTTTCTAAAAAGGCAATTTACTCAAGTAATGTATGTGTAGTGAAACAAGTAATGGGCTGAACAGTTTGCATTGCATATACTAGATATTGCTGCAGTCATTTTGTTGTAAATGAAGTAATAACTGACATTTCACCAGTCATCTTAGTCTTTCTCTGAAGAATAGCGTCTATGTAGCAATGACTGATCACAGGCATCACAACTTACATAAGAGCGCTCTGTTTCACATAGCAAACAGCCCTCATAAAAGTTACAAATAACTTGTTCCTGTCATCAGATCATGAATGTATTTCTTTATTAGTATTACTGGACTTACTGCTGTTTTTCATGCTTTTTTGATACTTGTAAAACTTATGTTGACATTGTTGTTATTGAACTGGTATGGTTTAAATCATATCTTTTTGATCATTATCAGTTTTGTAGCAGTAAATGATGAAGTCATTCAAGTTCAATATGGAGTACCAAAAAGAGCAGCACTCGTTGGGTTTTAAGTTGTAAATGTAACCTGTTTGCTGATGATTCACAACTTTATTTTCCATAGACCCTATGGAACAAACCAATTCACAAAATTCTGAGTGCATAGATGAGATTCGAGATTGCATGCCTAGTAACTTGCTACTAAATTCAGCCAAAAATAATAAACAACAACAACAGGCTTTACCTAATGATCCTAATCCTACCTGTGCAAATGTGTACAACTCTGAATGGATATTGTGTTAAGTCCTTATCATCAGTCTTGTGCCTTGATTGCCACATCACATTGCCAGCATTTTTTTCAGCTCAAAAATAAAGCTAATCTGCAACATATGCTCTAATTTCTAATGCGGAAAATATTATGCATGCTTTTATGACCACAAGGCTAGATTAATATAATGTGTTTTTAGCATGTTGCCCTGCAGGCCTAATCAACAAGCTTCAGCTTCAAAATGCTGCAGCAATGCTACACTCGCACTGGTCATTATTGCACCGGCTTCATTTTCTTTTCGGTTTAGTCCCTTTATTATTCTGGGGTCGCCACAGCGGAATAAACCGCCAACTTATCCAGCATATGTTTTTCGCAGTGGATGCCCTTCCAGCTGGGAAACATACACACTCAGTCACACACATACACTATGAACAATTTAACTTACCAAATTCACCTATCTTTGGACTTGTGGGGGAAACCGGAGCACCCGGAGGAAACCCACTCGAACATGGGGAGAACATGCAAACTCCACACAGAAATGCCAACTGACCCAGCCGAGGCTCGAACCAGTGACCATTTTGCTGTGAGGCAATCGTGTTACCCACTGTGCCACCGTGACACCTGCTCCCACTACATTCATTAATTCATTTTCTTTTCGGCTTAGTCCCTTTATTAATCAGGGGTTGCCACAACCAACATATCAGCACAGTTTTACGCAGCGGATGCCCTTTTAGCTGCAACCCAACACTGGGAAACACCCACACACTCTTGCATACACTCACATAAATTTAGCTTATTCAATTCACCTATGCCACATGTCTTTGGACGGTGGGGGAAACCGGAGCACCCGGAGGAAACCCACGCAAACAAAGGGATAATATGCAAACACCATACAGAAATGCCAACTGACCCAGCCTAGGCTGAAACCAGTGACCTTCTTGCTGTGAGGCGAACCTCCCCGTAGCGTTCGTGTAAAAAAGTGAAATTAAGCCATGCGTACCTTCGGCTACATAATTTGCTGTCTCCAAAAACATCCACAGGACTACGTTTTCAGAATGAGCCTGTGTTGCACATATCATATAAAAAGCACTTCTCACAAAACAGATGCTTTATACACATACAGTAAATACTTGTGTATGTTCATTACTAACCTTTCCATGAACATGATTTGATTATAACTGCAGATCAATGATAAAAAAATAGCCTACCGTAATGTCTACAATTATATAAAATAAATAAATAAATGCAACATATATGAACACATTCAGACCCTAACAGTCTCTGATAAGTTATCAATTACAGAAAAACTACACACAGCATACATTTAGCCTTTATTTGGCTCCAAAAACACTCAACATATAGCTTACAGTCAGTGCAAACCTTTCATATCTTCAATCTTCACCAGCACATGTAACCTCCGTCATTCCCGAGTTCATAATAGTCCAAAAGGCGATGATAATAGATAACATGGCAGTTTGTTCATCTTTTAGGTTGCTGAAAGAATCATTTGCTCTTTTGTTTTTTCGGCTTCTCCTTTGTTTTATCGTGCTTCACTCTCGTGTTTGTCCATTTCTGAAAGGATCGGATGTCAGAAGCACTTAAGTAATCACGAGCCTGTTATTATCAGCTCAAGAAGTTTGTAATTTCAAATATACATGCGCGGTGAGTGCACGTGAGCTCTCTGGAGAAAGTGATACTGCTCGTGCTTTAGACAACCTTGTAAAACAACAACAAGACACTGCAGATTTTGTTCTTGGCTCTGTGGCCGTTCATCACAACGACGACAAGGTTTGTTTGAGCTTGGGTCAACCATGTTATTATATGTATATATAGTATTACGATGTAATGTCTCAGCTTTGTATTTAAAAATGGCGCTTCCTTTGTTTTCAATCTCCTGCTTGTTTGTGCTAGTGACCTTTCTCTGTAAACCAATAACGTTCAGCTGAGCATCTAGCTCCACCTTTTGGTACCCTTTTGTTGTGCTAGGTACCCATGGTTTGGTACGGTTCACTTTTTGGTACCTTTTGACAGTGGAAATGGCCATAAAAGCATACAGAACTGCACCATACCACTCCATGGGCTGTAAATGTTTTTGGATTCCATTTCCTTAGACTACAGTCTGTTTTAATGGTTACTAAATGATTTATTTATTTATTTTTTTTGCTAATGGAAAGCCTGTCTAATGAATTAAAAATAAATATGATGAGATTATTATTAGGGCAGCATGGTGGATCAGTGGTTAGCGATGTTGCCTCACAACAAGAAGGTCACTGAGTCCTGGCTGGGCCAGTTGGCATTTCTGTGTAGAGTTTGCATGTTCTTCCAGTGTTGGTGTGGGTTTCCTCCGGGTGCTCCTGAGTCCAAAACATGCCATGTAAGTGAATTGAACAAACTAAATTGGCCTTACTTAATTTGGGCATACACTGTGTAAAACATATGCTGGAATAGTTGAAGGTTCATTCCACTGTGGCAACCCCTAATAAATATGGATCCAAGCCGAAGGAGTGATTGTTTACAAGTGTCGAGTCCTGTGAAGGAGCTCCAGATGCAACATTTTGTTTTGTGTTTATCTTATGATTAATGTTGTTGCACGTCTGCCGGTTCCTGCCTCAAATTGAAAGCTGTCTTTAACGCTTGGACCTCCTGAAATGTAGGGGCTTGCACCCGGACTGTTCAAGACCACCCGTCAGTATCCCTGGATTCCCACCCTTATAGTCCAAATTTCAGGTAATCGTCATTACTTGTTGCCCAGGTGAAATCACAGTATTCACAGAAACAGCAGTCACCTGAATAGTACTCCCTAGTATGGTATTCTATTCAATTCAATGTAGGAGCACAGCCCTTATCTGATCTTACCTTCCACCAAAAAAGCAAAAACAGTCAAAGTGTATAAGCCTATGTTCTGATCTACTTAGTGAATGCCATATGACGAAACCTTAATATTTCCCCCAGGCCACAGTTACATCTGGCTGCACCACACTCGCAATTACCTATGGCTCCATCACTTCTCTATACTAAACTACCCTAAACTACTAGTCTTCTCCAAACTGTTCTAAACTATCCTAAACTACCCTAATTTTTTAAACATTTAAAGCATATATACATTTAAACTCATCGAATTATTCAAAAGCTTATACATTTTAACTACATCAATCCTACATATCACATGACATCAGTCAATTTAGATTAGGCCAATCGCAGAAATTCGATTTAACAGGTTTTCTGCTTACCTTATTATTTGGCGCCGATGATGTCAGTGCAATACGACAGATCAATAATTTTCTCTCCCCCTTTTCCACGCCAGAGGTCACCAAATTGTTGGAATATCAAGCCAATTCCATGCGTGTGCAATAAGAAAATGCCAGGAGAGTATTTTCTTCAATCTCAAAAATATTAGTAATAATTCAATGACAGAGCTCTGGATTGTGTTACCCCAATGCAATACAAGAATTACATTCAGGAGGTTCGCAACTAACTTACATTTCCCTGACTTTAGCATATATGCACAGCTGATATTAACAGGTGAAGTTGTAACGTCACTTATCAGTCATTCTACAGTCCTTTGACCCCAAACATACTTCCTCTTTCTGCAACCCTTCTCCGCGTACCAGAACTGAACAGTTAATTGTATCTTTAAAATATTTCACAACTTCTACACGCATTCAGCTCCTTGTGACATGTCTAGACTTCTTATTTGACAGCAGTCTGGAGCAAGGGCCCCCACACTATATTTATTCTTATTCTGCTGTTTCCCTCTTGTCAGCAGTTCCTTCTAAAAAGTATGCAACACAGTAAGTAGGGATGTGTAATTAATCGAAATCAAATCCCAATCGCGATTTGAAACATTGCGATTACTTAATCGCAAGAGGCTGCGACATAACATATATATTATTTAACTTCACTGCTCAGAGCAAATGCATGATTGCTGTCTGTGTGTGACAGCCTTACTAGCCTTACTATCGAGTGCAGGGCCGGATTAACCAATGGGCATTATGGGCACAGGCCCAAGGGCCCCTGCGCACTTGGGGCCTCTGCGAGGGAGGGAAAAAAATGCTGATTTTTGGAGTGTCTATTTAGGCTAAGTGCAAATAGCGCACCTCGTCGGAAAAAGCTAGTTAAATGCTTCCCGCCAGCGATGTTTGATCGACAGAGACAACATAACTAAAGAGCGCAGTAGACTGCAGGTGGGTGTGGCGTAGCTCGTAAAGAGCATGATAACATGTTTTGAGGCGACTGATCATGAACCCGGTTCGAATCCAGCGTTTGATGAACACCTTCTTTTTTCCCTCCATTACATATCAGATTGGAAATACATTTATTTTCAATAGAAAGGAAATGTTTTTGTTTAAAAATTTGAAATAAAGTATATAAAATATATAAAATGAGTCACAAGGTATTTAATAAGGATAATAATAAATATTCTATAAAGTTATTTTCCACCTGGTGTTAAATGTTAGCGACATCTTAATATGATTAATCTGTATTTACAATGTTAGTTGCCCTGCTTCACCCATATTCTCTGACCTCATGGAGAGAGAGAGACAGAGAGAGAGACAGAAAAAGCCCCTGAAGACGAGAGAGACAGAAAAGAACTGGTATAGTGTGTGTGATTTCGGATACTTTTAGCTTTATAATCAAGTGCTTTTTGCCTACTCTTCTTCATCACGAGGGAGACAGTAGGAATCATTAATCAGTGTGTGTATTATGGAGGACTCAGATTCATAGAACTGGACTGGAGACGTGTTATATCTAAATCATGTGCATTATAAGATTGTAAAAGTTATACATTAAAAATACCCTTAAATATAAATGTTTAGTACTGCTTCAGTGAACTTGAACAAGTATATTAAAACCCATTAATTTTCATTAGTTATATTACTATTTTTTTATCAAAGTGTGCTTTAAATGCTTTTAAAATCAGGTAAATCTTTGTAGACTATAAATATGTACTATGTCATTTATTTAAAAAAATGTGGGCAAAATATTATAGATTAACTTTATTTAAAAATATATATATTAATCTTATTTTTTTATTTAACTATAGGGGTGTGGCCTTGTAGGAGGCCCTACAAGACATTGTGCCCAGGGGTCTCTGAATTCTTAATCCGGGCCTGATCGAGTGAGCACACTTTCGTTCTGCCCAATCAGAATTGCGCAATCAAACTACGCGGAACGCCCACAATAACAAACAGGAAAGCGCGAACGGCTATAGGAGGAGCGTCTTACTAAAAAGCAGAGGTGTAGATTTAGCATGGACGGGGTGGGGGGGGGGGGGGTTGGGGGGCGGTGGACACGGAGGGGGACCAACAATTAAAAAGTCCCCACCAATAATTCACTTAAAAGTATATACATAATAAAATATTATAATAAAATCTAAATAAAAATACTCTGTCAATATTAACCCAGAAAGGCTGTGCCTTACCCTGCTGTCATGTGAGAGACTGTAGCTGCGTTCAAAAAAAAAAAAAAAAACACATCGCCAAAACAGCGCAGGTGAATTTCCCATGCAAGAATGAGGTGTGTGAGGTTTGTGACACACACAGGTGAGGATGGCGACAGCAAAAAAAGGACATAAAGAGCTTTTTTCAACGAAAAGTTTAAGGCACATAAACTCAATTTCGCTACTGAACAAGTCCATCATGATAATGGTGTTAATGTGTATGTTTTCCCCACTTTAACGCACAGTCTGTCGTTATAGCAGGCTTATAAAGTATGTGAAAAATATGCCCTGAAAACTGAAAAATAAAGACCTAAATGCAAAAGTTTATGATCCCTGCCTGCCAGTTCTCCTGATCTCTCAAAGTAACATGTGCAATTTTGGTTGAAACAGTTTTTAGAAAAACTACAGCCTGTGCTCCATCTTTTATTAATGCTCATATATGAGACCTGTTTCATTTGCACTATGGCTAAAATAAACTCTCTCTTTATCAGTTAATACACATTTTAACATTACTATCACGATCACCAGCGATCCTCTCTCCATAGATTGCTAGTAAACTTGCACAAACACATAGAACTACAAATCTGCTGAGAAATGAACTACAAAACCCAGTCAGGCCACACACACACACTCACCTGCTTCAAGTCTCCACTGATTAAACTGGCACAACTGTAGCTGCTCAGACACTGATTACATGGACTATAAGTACACCTCTCAAACACTCAGTTGGGGCTGAGTCTTGTTATCTGTTTACAGTGACACCACAACGTGTTATCCTTTGTCTAGTTTGCCTGGTTTTGACCTTTGCCACATCTGTCTGTTCATCCTGTCTGCTGCCTGCCTTTGACTATTTGCCTGCTATTGACTACGACACTGGATTGCCCTCATACATCTATTTGCTCCTGTTTTGACCACTGCTTGCCAGACTTTGCTAATAAACCTGCATGTGGATCCGCACCCCTGTTGTCAGTGTCACATCCCTTGATGACAGAAGACTCAGCCCCAACTGAGTGTTTGAGAGGTGTACTTATAGTCCATGTAATCAGCTGTGCCAGTTAATCAGTGGAGACTTGGAGCAGGTGAGTGTGTGTGTATGGCCTGACTGGGTTTTGTAGTCCATTTCTCAGCAGATTTGTAGTTCTATGTGTTTGTGCAAGTTTACCAGCGATCTATGGAGAGAGGATTGCTGGTGATCGTGACAATTACACTGTCAGGCCTGTAGCCAGCTTTTTGAATGGATTTTTTTTTACAGTTATTTGCCTTAATTTCTATTTAATTATGAGGTATAAATATTACATTTTAGTGACATTTTAAGAACAAATTTCTACTGCATTAGCTTGGCGGATGGTTTTCATAACCACACTTTTTGATGTACCAAAATATATTTTAAACCATTTTGTCAAATTGCTTATCACACTATTTTACTATTTTAAGCGTTCATTTAAAAATGTGCATTTAAACTGTAAGCTTTATATTACAGTAAAAAAAGACCGTTTATAATAAACAAATATGAAAATATACTTATTTTTAAAACACAAATTTATTATCATCTTTCATTACACACACATACACACACATACATACACACGCATATATAGTACAATTTCAGAGATGTTTGCTAATATAAGTTAATATCTTTTAAGTTCCTTTTTTAACTAACACTCACTGCATTTTAGCAGTAAGAAGCTAAAATACAGATTATTGAATTATTGACTTGACTTCAAAATTAAATCGCAAATCAAATCGATATCGCAATATCTGTCAAAAATAAATAAATCGCAATTAGATACTTTCTCCAAATCGCACAGCCCTAACAGTAAGAAAGACGTAGTATGCTTGGTCAATATATGGTATCATACAAATTAAAAAGATTGATTAATCTGTTGTTAGTCTAAACATTTTTTTTTATTTATAATAAAAAAGACACACAAGTAATAAGAATAACATAAGAATAAATAATAAATTCCTTTTTCTCCACAAATGACACGCAAATCTTCCCCCACAGTCCAAAGACATGCGCTATAGGTGAATTGAATAAACTAAATTAGCCGTAGTGTATGTGTGTAAATGTTTCCCTGTGATGGGTTGCGGCTGGAAGGGCATCCGCTGTGTAAAACATATGCTGGATAAGTTGGCGATTCATTCCACTGTGGCCACCCCTGATTAATAAATGGACTGAGCTGAAAAGAAAATGAATGAATGACACGCAAATCGTTTTATTCTTAGATTTATTGTTATTGTCATAGAAGCGTTCTGATGAACACATAAATAGATGTCAGTCGTTACTTTATCAATGCTTTGTGCATGCATGCTTGATCCATGAGAAGTCATGGCCATGTTCTTGAACTATTTGGGGGTTTGACAATCCCCTAGAAGACCCAAACAATTCTGTCCCTACTTTTATAGACATTATGCATTAAGTGATCTGTAAGGTGAATTGTGGCTCTCATGGGCATATATTTGTGAATGCTGCATCACCGACAGTACAGCCACCAGATAACTTTACATGTTGTTATATTTGGTTCTCCACACGCGCCTCATGTCTTTATCGCCACTATTGTTTAAGGTAACAAAAGAGATCATATGGCGTTGCACTAGACGGATCTATTCCTGGATAATGGGCAACGTAGTGAAAGGGAAACCCGATCCTCTACAGGATGTCTGGAAGTCAGCGTGCTGACATTTGGCCGCCGATAGACCGGTGTGTGTTTGGTTGTAAGCGAACACTAGGCCTCAGTAGAGTTGTCAAAACAAAGGGGCCGCTCTCACCAGGACTGACTTACTGCCTGTCAACTTGTGTATGTGTACTTTGAAAAGGTTGATTATGACAGAGTGGTGGAATCTTGTGATGAGTGCGAAAGTCATCCTCAGTCAGGCCAGATTCTTGGTAAAGTCTAGATTGGATATGCGGCCGGATGGAAGTGCAATATGCACATTAATATAGCAGAATTTTTTATGACACTCTATAACAATAATTAATATTTTACAGTACTGTGACGGTTAGGATTAGGGTTGGGGTGGGGGGTGGGCATTAAAAATACAATTTATTGGGTTATTTAATAGATAACATAAATAATACTCTTTACAACTACTGTTTTTAGGTTACTGTTGTTCTGTTTCCATCCAAAAATGCGAATAAACTGTATGCACAAAACTGGATTATTGCATAAAAGACGTGCGAATAAAGCTGCGTTTCCATCCAACGAGTCAACTTCAAATTCTAAATCGTCACTTCCTGATTAACTGGCGCCAAATATCAACAGTAAAAACTGAATTTGCTGCAGTAGGAGAAGCTGCGTCAATCTTTTCTTCATTTAATAAATGACTTGCGCCTCAGAAGGCAATCCTGACATGCAGTGAATGTGCGGTGGCGTTTGAAGGTGTCAGACGCGAAGCACAGATGCTCTTGATTCTGGATGTCATTAATAATATAATAACACTAATACTTAAACGGTAAGGCGTTTTATAATGACAAAAACAACATTTCAGATGGTTTATAATGTGGCCAGCCTGCTGGTTTGTCCATTCACACACATTTTTATCGTCACATGATCTCTTATAACAAAATCACATGACCTTTTTTTTAATGCGCACACTGGAATTTGTGCGGTAAAAGTGTTTCAATCGTAGTTTAAGCGCATCTTTTCTTATCGAATAAAAAGTTTATCCTACTCAGCATTTTCAAAATTTATGCGCATCATGTTTCCATCAACCGGTTTTTCATGCGCATATCCAAAACTTGCATAAAAATAGGTGGATGGAAACATAGTGTCTGACGGTTGGGTTTAGGGTTGGGGTGGGCTGGGGGTAGACGATAATAAAATACAATAAATGGAAAATTTAATAAATAACATAAATAATTCTCATTAACTTCCGGCGTATCTGTATCTGTTCTAGTAACAACCCAGATTTTTGGATTGAATTACTGAGGGGACATTTTGAAAACTTGGCAGGGCAGCATTATTTATTGGTTGGTCAGATTTATGATCAAAACCAGAAGTACTTTTGCAGAAACTAAGAGCGATTCTCTCCAGTTTTTAGACTTAAATGAAATATCTCTAAAGTGGCTTACAAGAAAAAAAAATACTTAGGATTGTTTATTGCAACAAAACCAAAATTAGAAAGGACATTAAGTACAGTTTTACAAAATAAACAATTACAACATTTTACCACCAAGCATCCTGTTCAAAAGTTTACACCCCTCTTGATTCCCCCCTCTTAATGTACAATACTCCTTCTAGAGCAGGGGTGCCTAATTTTTTCATATGAAGGGCCAAAAAGCAAACATCATTGAGAGCCGTGGGCCGCAGGTAAATATATACCAAACCATATAACACTATTACATTAAAGTTCATTCATTCATTTTGGCTTAGTCCCTTTATTAATCTGGGGTCGCCACAGCAAAATTAACCACCAACTTATCCAGCACATGTTTTACGCAGCGGATGCCCTTCCAGCTGCAACCCATCTCTGGGAAACATCCATACTCACTCATTCACACACATACACTACAGACAATTTAGCTTACCCAATTCACCTGTACCACATGTCTTTGGACTTGTGGGGGA
Organism: Danio tinwini; assembly: GCA_903798205.1. Lineage (NCBI taxonomy): Eukaryota > Metazoa > Chordata > Actinopteri > Cypriniformes > Danionidae > Danio > Danio tinwini. The sequence continues at coordinate 5,253,272 of CAIGQZ010000692.1, forward strand.
AACCGAAGCTCCCGGAGGAAACCCACATGAACACGGGGAGAACATGCAAACTCCACACTGAAACGCCAACTGACCCAGCCGAGGCTTGAAGCAGCGACCTTCTTGCTGTGAGGCGACAGCACTACCCACTGCGCCAGCGTGTCGCCACTAAATTAAAGTTTCCATGCGTAATTTCCTAATTTATTTAATAATATTTCAAAATATATAGAAAACATTACTTTAAATTGTATTACCTAATGCAGTCTAACTTTTAAAATGATAACGTATTGCAAAAAAACAAAAACAATCACATTTATGACACAGTGGAGTTCAGTGGGGCTGCATGGTGGTGCAGTGGATAGCACATTCGCCTCACAGAAAGAATGACGCTGGTTCGGATGATTGAAATGGATGAGTTATAAACCCCCCCTGACAGTTGTCATGAAGGGTAATATTAGCTATATGAACCAAAATCGTTCTTTGTATCAGGCTGTAAACACCTTTTTTTTCTGCTGTAAAATTGGCCGTTTTAACAGTGGGCTCAATAGAAATTTGCTCTATTATGGAGCCAGGACTAGCGGAATTTCGATGAATTGCAGTTTCAGTTACTTCCGTATGGGCTTCCCGAGGTAGAGCTGGAGGTTGCCGCTTGGTCTCCACATACAGTTTGATACACATATATAGTTTGATAGAAGTCGCCTCGCCTGACGTTACACCTAACAAGCGGATTATGTAATTTTTTTTATTCCGACACGAACCATTTTCACATAACATTTTGGTATTGGAGAGCAGTGTGAACCTTACATTAAGCATGCTGCACAATATGCTGTTTATCATGGACAACTGTAGCCAAATGCGAGTTTTGACTAACTCTGTTACCTTTCTTAACCTTTCTCCCTGCTCTTTTGGGGGTCGCCACATTGGAATGAACTGGCAATTACTCAGGTACAACCCTCAGTGATGGGTCACACTCACACACTCTCCCTTTCACTCACTATGGCCAATTTAGTGTTTTCCAATTAAGCTATTCTGCATGTCTTTGGACTGTGGGGAGACTGGAGAACCTGGAGAAAACCCACACAGACACAGGGAGAACATGCTAAGTCCACACAGAAAGGCCTCCTGGTCCAGTTGGGAAACGAACCTGTGACCTTCATGCTAAACAGAACCTTTCTAAATATATGAATTGAATTGTCATTTTTAGACTGAAGTGTGTGATAAGACAGTAATATATTGTGGTACTTGATACAATATTAAAAATGCCTGTTAAATTACAGTTTCTGTCATATTGTGTGCATGGTTTTTTCCAGTTTATTTATGCCTTCAAATTATATTATTTGACCTTGATCTCAGTCATATTTAAATTAATTAAATGGCAGAATTAAGGCGGCACCGTGGCCGATCGCCTCACAGCAAGTAGGTCATTGGTTCGAGCCCCGGTTGGGTAAGTTGGCATTTCTGTGTGGAGTTTGCATGTTCTCCTTATGTTCGCATGGATTTCCTCCGGGTGCTCCAGTTTCCCCCACAGTCCAAAGACATGCGCTATAGGTGAATTGAATAAAATAAATTGGCCGTAGTGTATGTATGTGACTGCAAGAGTGTATGATTCCCAGTGATGGGTTGCAGCTGGAAGGGCATCCACTGTGTAAAACATATGCTGGAATAGTTGGCAGTTCATTCCGCTGTGGTAACCCCTGATTAATAAACGGACTGAGCCGAAAATAAAATGAATGAACGAATGAAATGACAGAATCAATAGGCGATTAATTATACTGTATAAGAAGAGTCTTACTAAAAGGAGTGTGTTAAAAGAAGGTCTTGCATACCAAGCATTTGAGTAACTCAGGGTTCAATGCATTGCCCTCTCCACTTCTTGATATATGGCCACCACATAAAAAATGTTCACGTAAAAAAAAATATTAATTAAAAAATAACATTTATTCGTATAAAAATTATTCATTAAATATTTTTATTAACAGATAGACATTTTTTTGAGTGAACTTGTTCTTTAAGGATGATAACACCATTAAACAGTAACATTTTGGTGTTGCTATGTGTTGCATTTCACAATAAAGATAAAAAAAAATGTATATACATCAGAAGGACTCAGATGAAGGATTTTGGGAAACAGGTGTATTCTAATTCTACTTGTGTGTGTGTGTGTGTGTGTGTGTGTGTGTAT